>LOJH01000669.1:34792-57878 GCA_001685095.1 Ellobius talpinus
TCTCTCTCTCTCTCTCTCTCTCTCTCTCTCTCTCTCTCTCTCTCTCCATAAGCACACAGAATTTCACTGCCGAACTGGCAAGAAAAATTTGTGCCAAATGTGGTCCGAGTACTGGCATCTTCATGAGTAAAAATTACATGAAAAGAATTCACAAGGGAAGGAAGAAGAAGAAAAAAAGAAAAAACTAGGCTAACAGTGCAACAGACCACATTTCCTATCCACAGTCTGTCTTCTCGGGGTGTTTGTCTAAACAGCTTTGCCAGTTTTTCTAAACAGAACTGCTGGTGTCCTTGATCTGTAATCGGAAGAGCTTCAGCTCCGAGGACCAAATGCTCTCTGGGTTGAGAGTTCCTTTATTTGGCCAAATTAAACCCAACAGCCTCAGCTCTGCCCAAACTTACAGCTCATCCAGGGCAAGCTAAGATGCCAGAAAAATGACAGGATGCAGTATCTCTTCCTTGTGTCTTTGATTAAAAGATATTCTGCTTCCTGTGAGTACAGAGTTGTCTTTTTTTATTCTAAAATCTGAAATATAATACTTTGATATGGTCTCAGATGCAAGTTTAAAAAAATATCACAAGAGGCTCCATGTGGTTGGTAGAAAGATAAGTGTGGTGTTAAAATCTCATGTGGATGGCCCGTTATTTACTATTTTCCGTGCCATCCTTAGTGTCTGCTGGAGCATCTCGTCCCAAAGCACAGCACTCCTTTTTCTGAGGACAACTCCGGTTTTAATTTTTTCTTTTTTTTAATGACTGGGTCCTAAACATCTTAGCTCAGAAGCTCAAATACAGAGATAATTGGAAATCTAAAATCAATATGAATGGACCATCGCCAAGGTGAGACAGATGCTGGAATAAACCGTCTGTAAATTCCATGGTGGGAGAAGTTGGGGCTCAGCATGTTTATCTGCATCCTGTTTGCTGCCTCTGAGCCAAGCCAGGAGGGAGCTGCATCGAGTTGTTTTTGGAGCCCCCTTTCCTGCCCACCTCAGCTCCACCTGTTGCCTGGAGTGTATCTGCAAAACTGTGTGGAGCACTTCTTGAGGATCTTTAATGTTCTGCTCTAAAAAGATTTTAGTAAATAAGCCTGGGCATTAAAAAAGAGAACAAAAAAAGTCCTAGACTGATTGGCTTCTCCTAACCTGCTCTTTATTTAGCAATCTGAGATATGTTGGTAAAATATAAGATCACCAACTTATCACCCCTTTGCTGACTTTCCTTGCACAATTATGATAAAGATGGAATTCAGTACAGGTATTGGTACAGCCCCGAAGTGGGTATTTACTGCCTTCTACACCGTGTACACCTTATTCTGGCTGCAGCCCTGCTGGTTATGCCTTATTCTGCCTGCTGCAGACCACAGGGCCTTTGCAAATGCTCTCCTTACTCTGCCTGCTGCGGACCATGGGGCTTTGCAAATGCTCTCATTACTCTGCCTGCTATGGACCACGGGGCTTTTGCAAATGCTCTCTCTCCCTACTCTGCCTGGACTTCACTTCTCTCTCTTCATCTTCAGCTCTCGCCTGTTACTGCTATGTTAGCACAGAGCAGTGGTTTTCAACCTTCCTAATGCTATGTACAACCTTTTAATACAGTGCCTCATGCTGTAGTGACCCAAGCATAAAATTACTTTCATTGCTGCTTCGTAATTGTAACTTTGCTACTGTTGTGAGTTGTAATGTAAATCTCTGATGTGCAGGATACCTGATATTCACCCCCTGTGAAAGGGTTGTTTGCCACCCCGTAAGGAGTAAGGTGAGAACCACTGGCATCGAGCAAAGGCTTTACTGATATTGCTGTTAACATCCTCCTCACGTTTTCTCTTGGTCCTAGGTGACTTAATTCATGATGTTCTTTCACACATACATTATCTTACTATTGCTTCATTTCTGTATTTTTGAGTGTTTGTTTTCTTTACCATCTCCAGGAGGCAAGAGGATACCTTTCTGTTTACTGCTCTACTGTCTTGGTTATATTTGTAAAAACATGTTTTGTAAAAGTTATTTTTTGTAATCATTTCTTAAGCAAATGATCATGTTGGTGGGTCTTGAGCTACTCAAGAGAGAGATGCTCAGGGCTCCACTTCCTAGTATCTGAGCCTGGTATTCAAAGGGTTGAAGGGTCCTGTGTGATGGCTAGTCCAGAAAGTTTACTTACAACTCAGGAAGTTGCTCTTCAAGAGGCTAATGCTTGCCATTTTCCCCTTTGCCTGAAAGGGTGGATATATGTTCTGTTGCATTAAAGAAACTTTGTAGTCCTCACAGTTTCATAGCCAGAGATGCAATTGTCACATACTGCCACTGAGAAAAAAGACATGTTCCACTCAATCTTGACTCCTTCTAAAGGTGTTTGTCAGTCTGTCTGTCTCTGCCTGCTTGCTGTCTTATTTCTGACACCTCACATGAAACTCTTGGCTCTCTCATTGCCGGTATCCTTCTCCATGTAATATGAGAGCTTCATTCTATGATATGTAACTTTCCTTCTGCCTCTGACATTATAGATTTTTACCTATATATGTACTGGATCTCATATTAATGATCTGAGTTAAAGTAAAACAAAGCAAATGCATTTTTATGTCCACATCTCAGAAAGGCTGCGTGGTCTCTTAGATATACTGAGATGTACTTCTTGTTGTCAGTAGCAGAGGAAACTCCTCAACTTCACTGAGAAATGATCATGCTGACGGGTAGCTGGATGTAGGGTTTTGATCTATTGCTGAGGTGCTGTGTTCTCAGCATTCGCTTTTGTTCCTTGTGGTGGCGATGGAACCCAAGACCCTATACCTGATAACTAATGGTTAGACCCTTGAGCCACAGCTCAGTCCTTCTGGTACTTTTTCCATGAAACTTTAGATAATCTCTTAGTGCATGGATTCTCTGAGGCATCCAGTGGGCTGAACTTAAGGTTAGCCTTTCAGGATTGTCTAATACTGTGTGGCATAGATCTGTACGGTGTAGGATTAATAGGCATGAATCTGCATTCCTGTTTCATCTATGGAATCCACGTGATCATGGCAAGGGGGCGTGGTTCTGTAACTAATGACTCTTAAGAAACTAAGAACTTGATGGCATCCTTTCAAGTGCCTGGATTTTCCAATGGGACACACCTATGCTAAACTTTGGCTGTGCCCTCTGAGTTTTCAAAAACATGAACCAGTAAGAAGTGCATTGAAAGCCCAGCATTCTGATTGAGAGTGTGGTCTTGAACTCGGCACATGAAGGCAGATGTGGGGTTTGAACCATGAATTCTGGGGCTGTGCGACTCCACTGACACATCCATGAGAGCCATTTGAAAGCTGTAGAGCCTGAGGTAAGTTAATTCTTTGTCTGTCTGGTTCTTCCTCACCCAAGACATTACCATGTCCATCTCTAGTCTTTCCGGGCTGTCTTCAGAAGGGGCACATGACAGGGCAGGGCTCAGTTCTCTTTTGGTCTGTGAAGTTTTTATACCCCACTCTGTCTGTAGGTGGAGTGTGTCCAGAGACTCTAGGAGGTTCTTTCAGAACATTCTTAGAACACAGGCAGTTTCTTCTTTTGGTTTCCTGCTTTTATAATTGGAAGCTAAATCTTCTCTGGCTAGTCACAAAGTGGACACCCAAGTTTATAGTGGATCGTCAAGTATCCTGGGCTTCATTGACTGATGTGATTTACAAGTTATGGAGGGGACACCTCACCTTGGAAGGTCACTTGTTGACAGGTGTTTTCCTAGTTTTCATGGCTGTAAGCACAGACCCAAGTGGATGAAGTCCCATGGCCTTTTATGAACAGGGGAGCTGAGCATGGCATAGAAATTAACGTCCCTGTGTAATTTGTGTGCTCCAGATCTGATGCAGTGGGTAGTTTATGGCAGCTGGCCATGATACAGAGTTATCAAGGAACCAGGAAGTCCTCAGTGTCGTCACTGAGTCTCTAGGAGGTAGCTGGAAGTTGTTCTTGAGCCGTATCTACACAGTAGTGAATCTGAGTTAAGTGGTGGTTGGTTGGAGGGGCCAGTCTACAACCTGGTCGCTCTTCTCTGCCCTGTGTGACTGTCACTCCTGTGAACTTGCTTGGCAGTTGACTTTGGCTGGAACCTCCATAGCCTGAGGATGGATGTATTGGTGGCTTTCTGCCCTTTACCTTCTAACCTGCCTCGAATAGCTCCTTCCATGCTTCTCTCCTCTTGTTACTGTTCAAAAAAAGTGAACAAAAAGAAAATATGTATATACACGTACATATATGTCTAAGGAGAGGAGAAAATACATTAGTGGGTTTGGTAACATTTTGTGGTATTTCCTTCCATTGTTGTTCTTAGGCTTGACCCACTTATGTATATTTTTATCAGCGAGGTCATACTGCACATGTTGCTTGCTGGCTTGTCTTTTCCCTTTAAAATGCATTGTGGGGTTTATTTTTATGTGCATCAAACCCCCAAGGTAGATGTGTGGAGTGTGGTAAGACAAACAACGCCGTGGTGATTGGTGGGATGAAAGATTTGGGTGTGGGAATGAAAGGTATTGTCCTCTGAGTCTAGATGTTTGAACAATTGGTAAACAAATGTTAAAGGGGAAATCCAGTGAGAGGTGAGAAGACAGAAGCATGTTGTAAAAGTGTAGCTGTAGGTAGGTGCGTGTGGTGTGTGTGTGTTGATACTGTGCAGTGTTTATAATGCATAGGATCATGTTTTCTAATGCAAGAAAGCATTGTCATATGAGTATTGTATCATTTAGGCAGTTGATTATTGGATTTTGGACATAAGATTTTTGTGTATGTGTTTTTGTTTTGAGTAGCTGGGCAGATAGTTGATTTCTTTGTCGCTTTATTGTTTGTTTTCTCTCTCCCTTGCCATGGCTATGTTTTGAGGGATTGGAGCCCTGTGGATGAACTTGGGTAGTCATTCCTACACACCAGGAGGCAAAGCACCTATTGAAATTCTACTTTTAGTTTTTCTTCTGTTTAAATATGAGTACAGGTGGCACATTTATTCTGCAGCCGGCCAGCCTATATTAAGCAGGGCAGTGTTTTTAATTAGAGAAACACCTTCCCTGTCAAACATATTTATTCCCCTGGTCTATTTCTTTCATGTTATGTACATGTTAACTGCAGTGGTGCCAGATCTCAGTGAGAAGGGAGAGTGGGAGGATGGGAAGGGTGAGCCTTGTCTTGCTAGGGGCAGCACAGCCTCTGCCGGAAAGGCTCTCCTCTCCGTGTCTTCTGTCTGCTTACTCAAACAGAGGATTTGGTTGCATCATTTTAAAGCACCCGCAGTGGCCCATAGCTCTTGGTTGGTATTTACTTCAAAGGGCAGTTAGGTTGCTTGTGCCCCATTTGTGGTTTGCCCTGGCTTTATGCTCCTGTTCAGGCCACAAGGGCCAGGGGAGTGTGTTGTTTTTGACTCCTGAGCAGAGTCACAGCATTGAGATCAAGGCAGAAAAAGCATTGGGGCCCCTTTGATCAGGCTGTGCTCCTGAATGTAACAGGTATAAATCTGAACTCTGCCCTACCCACCCCCCAGGTTGCCATTACTGAAAGTAGATTGGGTGACAATGATTTTGTGCCTTTATAGGGTTCCAGGCAAGTTATGAGAAGCAAAGAGACATCAAGGATTATCCCCAAAGGTCCCAAATTCAAGAACAAAGTATAGGTGTCTCATCACTTATACTGTGTCCCCTGCTCCTACTAGTGATGGTGCCAGATTTGAATAGATCATTGTGTCAGTTACTTTCCTCACTGTTGTGACCAAATGCTCAACCCCTAAAGCAAGTTAAAGAAGCCAGGCTTTATTCCGGCTCACCGTTTGAAGGCACCATCCATCCTGGCATGGAAGGCCTGGCCATAGGAGTTTGGGGCAACTAGTCACATTGCATCCCTGCTAAGCAAGGGGAAACTGGGTCCTGGTGGCGCACACCTTTAATCCTAGTTCTCGGGAGGCAGAGGCAGGTGGATCTCTGAGTTGAAGATCAGCCTGGTCTACAGAGCAATTTCCAGGACAGCCAGGGCTACACAGAGAATCTGTGCCTCAGGGCAGGGGTGGGGTGGGGTGGGGAGCAGAGGGAGGTGAATACTGGTGTTCAGCTCATTTTCTCCTTTTTATTCAGTCTAGGGCCCTAGCTCATGGGGTGCTGCCCACATCAGGCTAGGTCTTCCACCTCAATAAACGCAGTCTAGAAATGCCCTCCCAGCAATGCCCAGATGTTTGTCTTCTAGGTGTCTCTAGGAGATCTGTCAGGTTGATGGTATTTATTGTCAAAATTACTAACCAGGAGAAAGGACCATTTGTCCACAAAACAGAGGTCATCTGACAGATTGCAGAGGCAGTAGGTGCTGTCACAGGGTCAGCTGCCATCGCCACTGTTTTAAAATGCTTGTTCTTACAGTGGCAGTGGTGTTCTTAATTATTTCTGAAACCCAGGCTTTATATATCACTCACAGTCCAGGGCAACATAACGCACCTTCTCACATTTGATGGATCCACTCCTCAGTGATGGGTGGGTATTGGCGTTTCCATTCTGCTTTGTGTCAATATTTACTGATGAAGAAATTGAGGCTGTCAGTGACCATGTGACTTGTCTAGGATCACAGCTACCAGTGGCTAAGGCTGTAATGGAGCCAAGGTTGATAGTGCTCACATGGTCTGGAATTCTGGAAAAGGAGGGGCTGCCCTGAGCCACTTTTTGTAACAGGCTTTGCTTTTTAACTGCTACCATCGTGTGAGCAGAAAAGAGGGGGTGTTCAGTGGCTTGAGGGGATGGCTCTGTTGATAAAGTGCTTGCCTTCCAAGCCTGAGGACCTGAGTTCAAACCCCAGAAATGTGGGGGAAAAGCCAGTCATGATTGAATTTCTAGTGTTGGGGAGGTGGAAACAGGGCCTCCCTGGGTTTTGCTGGCCAGTCTAGCTGCCTGCATTTTCATGAGACATTGTTTTAAATGACACAACCAGGGTGACTGAAAAATGACACCAGATGTTGTACTCTGGCCTTTATGTGTGTATGCATAGACACTCATGCATTAATGTTCACATGTGTGTGCTCACTCATGCACACACACACACACACACACACTGTTGGAATCACAAGATGTATATATCCTCTGGAGAGGAAACTGGAACAGATATGTGAATGCTGAGTGAATGGAGCAGGGGTCATCCTTTTGACGGGGTCCTCTGCCTTGGGGGATGCCAGAGTGTAACGGTTGGTACTCAGCAGCATGCTGAGCCTCCCCCCACCCCTCTGAGAGTGGATGAATCTTCTTGCTTTGCAGCACACGTATGACATGGGCTCCTCTAAAGGAAGCCCTCCCGACCTGGATCTTCTGTAGCTCTGGTATTAAGCCACATGCAATGAGGCACACCCACAGACAGTTCTCAGCATGAGTAGAAGGTGAGAGAGGAGCTGGAGCCTTTCTTAGGAATAACCACATAAAAATGTTTATTCTACAGAAAAGACACGAATTGTTATATGTGATAAAAATATGGTAAGTGTTGGTGAAGGTGAAGTGACATGGAACAAAGCGCCTGTGTTTATGTCTGGATTTTCCCATGATATGTGCTGTAGAGACATCAGGAGCAGAAGGTTGAGCTCAGGGACATGCAGAACATGGATCAAAGCTGTATCTGACATGTGTAATTCTCCTGGAAGGCACAGAAGACATCAGTGAGATGTGCTCGGGAACAGTGGATGTGCTCCCATGCGCCATCACGCCATCTTCCTGCATCTTTTGGTGAATGAGGAAGCCATTGTCCTCTTGTGAGCACTCAGCATCCCTCTGGGAAGAGATGCTCCAGTGTGGAGCATGCCCTATGGCTTGGAACTGCAAAACTTTTGAAACAAAACCCCCTGAAAACTACAAATGCTGTAACAGCTCAGAGAAAATGACCATTTTTTTGCAGTCTTCTTGTGTATGTAGGGTCTCTTTCTTCAGATTCAGCCAACTAGGGATAGAGAGAGTCAACTTTTGAAAACATTGTGTCTGTAACAAACATGTAGACCTTTTGTCTAGTCCCCAAATGCTGGAATATAGCAACGGTTTGCAGAACGTTTATTTTGCCCATGGTATTAGTCAGCTAGAGGCGATTTAAAACATAGAAATGGGCACAGCATTTCCGGGCTGTGCTCTACCATTGTGCATACAGGACTTCAGCGTCTGTGGAATTTTGTAGCCATGAAAAATGGGTCCTAGAAGAAATCCTCCACATATATTGAGGATACCTCTACTTCAAAACTTAAAAAAAGTGGGCAATTAAATTACCAAATATGTTTCCTAAGATAAGCAATATCTCAATTATTTGCTTACAAGTTTTAAAAATTTTGAGTATGTGTGTGTATCTCTGAGTGTGTGTAGATGGAAGATTTTCACTTCAGATATATCTCAGTTGTTTTTTTTCTGCATTATATTTTGAGCTAGGGGCTCCCTGAACATGGGGTTCTGTAATTGGGCTAGACTGGCTACCCAGCATGCCCTAGCAATCCTCTCATCTTTGCTTCTTCAGATCTGGGGTTATGGATGTGTGCTGTAAGCTTTTTTATGTAGATGCTGGGAATCAAACTCAGGTCCACATGCTTGGGTGGCAAGCGCTTTACCAGCCCGGCTACTTCTCCAGTCTCTCGGGCCTTCCCCAGTCTCTTCATTAGAGACCGAGGCAGAGGTGTGGCTGCATGTCATTGGTCCTCTGTGGACAGTGTACTCTTCTTCCAGCTGCTGAAGAAGATTGACACATTGACCAGCTCATCGAATCATTCACTAATTCCTTTGTTCAGTCCCTAAATACTAAAACGGCTTGCCTTGTGGGTACCAGGCACACCATGGACATCCAGCAATGACAGAACCACCTCTACGCAATGATACCTGTATCCTCGAAGGAGCAGGCAGTGTCTGATGTGTTCTGTGGGTACAGTGGTGTGGAGAAAGGAAGCACATGTGGAAGGTGGTGCCATTAGGATTATGACAGAAGCAAGGGAAGTAGACCTTTGGGGACATAAGGACTTAAAGGAAGAAGCATTCTGGAAGGAGAGCAGCAAGTGCCAAGGTCCTGAATCACCCTGAGCAGAACAACCCTCTCAACCAAGGTCTGCTGTGGCCAGGAAAACATTACCAGTTGCCCTCTTGTAGAAATTGTTGGTATAGACCCACTGGGAATTACATTTTCTTAGGAAAATGTCTTCTGAAATTTGTGATTTCCCTGGACATTCCCAACACAATGTATATTTTTAAATTCCTACGTGTACTATGGGAGCAGCCTTGTGCAGGCCTGACTGGCTGTTTCTCAGGTTGCTTAAGTTTTTTTTTTATCTATCCTTTGTAGTTAAGGGGTGCATAAAAACATCAGAAGCCACCCAGGTGGGGTCCCAAAAATGAAACTGATTTGACCCAGAATTATCTCTGAAATATTTCTCTTATGCTTTACAGCCCTATGCAAAAAATAATTTCCTCTGTTGCAAAGGAAAAGTCTTCAAGTTGCAACTCACTGTGAAGAAAGGCGGGACCAGGGGTGTTGTCAGCCCCCGTGCTCCGCTGCGCTGCTGGAAGGGGGTCTGATGCAATTGGAAGGGACGGTGCCGTAGGCAGCCATGAGGGTCCTACCCGTCATCTCCAGTTCCTTGTGTGGAAGTAGAAGGAAATGGTCACTCAGAGGCTCTCCAAGGGGTAACATCCAGATGGGGATCCACTCAGCACCTAACTTGTAGACAGAGAGAATTCTGCCCCTGACAGCCCGCCAGATGCCCAAACTCCATCTCCTTATGGATGAAACAGGACCTGAGAATACTCTAATAGGAAATGCCAAAATACAGATTTATTTGTTTTTTTTCTCCCTAGTTTTATGCTATTTATGATCTGCCAGCAAGAATATTTCATGGCATCAAAACCATGGCCAGGAAATCGGAGATGGATACGTATATCCACACATCTCATGGACACACACACAATCGTTCTATATCCTCCAACCCCTGATATATATGTATGGCTTTTCCAAAGGGAGTATTGTATGTTGTTTAGTCTTGAAACTTCTTTTAAAGATAGGATGTCATTTACAATCCTCAGCCATATGTTTACTGAGACTTAAGAAACATAGGCTAATCTCTTTCTATTTTGAGGAGTAATAAATTGAAAAGATAATTACATAATGTGCTGCATAATGTGACTCTGGCTTGAGCCATATGTGTTTAATTTTAGAAGAACATGCGTGATGACAGGTTATGAAAGGATGGAACTATTTTAGTCTTTTTAAGGATTAGAAGCATGTTTTCCCACCCCCCAAAAATAAGTGCCCCCACCCACTCCCCCCTAGCTCAGGAAAAACAATCCCAGTATACAAACCCGACAAAATGCACTCTACTGAAAGCAACTTGTTTTTTGTGGTGGCCACTGGCAAAGAAAATTCAAGTTAGAGGACACGTTACTCCCAAGCTCTTGCAAAATTAGATGCAGACTTGAGTGAGCTGGGCCACTGGGTATCACACTGTTGCTACTGTCCCAGTAAAGGGGGAATGGCTGCAGTGAGCCAGAAGCAGCAAGTTCTCTGGAATGTCAGCGGAGATTCAGCAGGGGATGCTTCTCGATTGAGCATGGCATGCAAATGCTAAGCTGGGTATAGTGCATCATGCCTTGGTCCTTCCTGCTGCAAGCATCTCTTGAACACTTTGGATGCTCAGACACTGAACTTGGTACCCAAGATACAGGGTCATTTCACACCCTGCCCATTAGACTGTAAAACAAGCGGGAAGCTTGTACTCTGACACACACTTGGAAGTCACCCTCAGAACTTGTCAGTTGGCCTGTGACACGGTTCTAACCCACAGGCAAAATTGTCCAATATGCTTGACAGAATAATGACTTCCTAGGAAGTCTACATCTTTATCCCTGGAGCTTGGGAGGATGGAAAGACACTTGCTTATCCCCTGAGCTCGGGAAGGGGTGACGATACTGGATTTTGTGAGTCAGCCCAATGGTTTCATAAAGGGTCCTTCAAAGTTGCCGTGAGTGGCTGGAGAAACAGCCGAAGAGGTGGTCAGTAGCATCGAGAGGCCCTGGCCCACTCGCGCTCATTTGAAAGTAGAGGAGTGGAGCCATTGGCAGCTTCTAGAAGCAGAGATAGTTAAGGAACAAGCCTGTCTCCTAGAAGGGATACAAAACGTGATTTATCTCACTGACACTCCTTACAGATAGATTCATGAGACTCAGAACTGTAAGAAAGGAAAATGTTCTGTTTCTACTGTCAGGACACAAATGCACCAGGGATGGACCACGTGTCTGCTTTTATATGGGGACCAGACTAGCTGTCACATATGTTTGTACACTGATGTCACAGAGGAGCTTTAAAAATCACTGATGTCCAAATCCTGGACCCAGAAACTCTTTTTTAACCCGTCTGGGTTGTAGCCTGAGTATGAAATTGTGTCAGCTCTGCGTGATTTTGGTGAAGGGCCGCCTAGGCAGAGTACGGGTACTGGGTCCTGAACCTTCCTTCACTTCTGACAGCTGCTTCCTCCTACTAGGAACTGGAGGGGTGGGCTTTCCTTTAGCTTGCTTTCCCATCTGTGAAATGGGGCTCCCGTGACTTGCTAGGGAGGCTAGTACAACCCAGAAACATAGGCAGGAGCTTCGTAGAACGACAGCCATTTAGTTGGTGATAGCCGGCTGTTTTTGTCTTCAGGTGGAAGACTTGGGTCCTCTGATGAAAAAATTGGTAGAGGCTGGCCTGTTTCCTTCTCTTGTGCCTTTTTAATGTCCCCAGTTGTCTTTGGAGGTGATTTCTGTTACTATGCTCATTCCATCATGGAGTCAGGAGACCATCCGAGAAGTTGAGCCGTTTGTCCACACTTTCGTTCCCGTAGGTAATAGGAAGTGTGTCTGCATCTTCACTTGGGTCTCACTTTGAGATGTGAACCATGCCAGCTTTCCCGCTCTTCTGTGGTGAGGACACCCAGGTGAAGTGTATGGAACTTGGAAGCTAGCACAGTGTAGGCTCAGAGGGGCCCTTTGAAGCATTTCCCAACCCACTTCAGGTGTCACTCCTAGTGCCCAGAGTGGCATTTCATGCCAGAGTCTGTCTGCATGTGAACAGCATTGCCCTGTTGCCTGCCATCAAGGAAAAGGAGGCTAAAAGCCATAGGAATGATGCTTCTCAACAGTTTTAGGCTGTTTGCCTCTGTCTGCCGTTTAATCTAATCTCAGGTTCAGTTGATACTATTGATTAGTTTCTTTTCAAAACCCCGTGCAGCCTCTGGGGCTTCTCTGTGTGCGGTAAAATGTTATTCTTCGCAATACATGAGTCGAGAAGAAAAGGTGAAAGTATACAATTAATTTGCCTGCACTTTGCTGAAAATTGTATGCTGGATTTCTGTGAAATGCTGCACAGAACAATATCTCAAGCAAATTATTGTTATTTACCATGACTTTTGCCTGCATATTTAAAGTCAACAATTATGTTTCTTTTTTCTACTTAACGGCCTTTGTACACATTTTTAGAAACCTGGTCAGGTGTCACTATGAAAATCTGCAGCTTTGGCCTTGATACTTGGGAAACAAGTTAACAATGTCACAAGTAACAGCTGAGTCCTGTTTCTGAGTAACCCACTACTCTATGAGGTCCAGTTGCCCACGCTTTCCTTGAAGGTGACAATCCCTAGGTCCAGTTGCCCACGCCTTCCTTGGAAGCGACCATCCCTTTGGTTGTTTTCTCTTGCTGTCCTAGGCCTCATTATAACTGAGCAAATACTCAAAGTGGCTTTGACTGAAGAAATGCTCTTCTGAGGATGTTCTTTTCTTTGCACCCACTGTGAGGCATCAACAGTTATTGTCTCAGGGATTCCCTCCTTCAGAAGGAAAATCCCCTTTACCATAAAGGAGGAGCCCAGGGTTCTACCTATCTCTGCTTCCCCGGCATGTGTGTTAAAAGTGAGCTCCTCTCCCATTCTTTCTCCCTTTATATGGGTTCTGGAGATCAAACTCAGGTCCTTCCATTTGCTAGGTAACACTTTGCCAACTGGACCATCTCCCTGGCCCCCAGCTCTGTCTGGAAGCAGCCTGTTCCTACCTGTGCTGCTTTTATTTTCTTAGCTGCTAAGCAGCTGGCGACATGAAGGCATGAAGTGGGGATCCGTGTTAGGTTTTGGAAGTATCCTCTTCAGTCTCAAAGTCTAGGTAGGGTTTTGGTTATGCCAGGGTTTCCCACTTGTCCTGTCACTAAGAAGGACCATTGTCTTTTCATCATCAGACTGCCAGATATTCATAGGCCCTGTCTTGGGCTGTTTGCAGTTTATGAATTAGAAGAGGTCTTCATTATTCCCTTCCATATGTCTTAGTGTCCTGGTTTGAATAGGAAGTGTCTCCTCCCAAAGGCTCATGTGTTTGAGCTTTGGTCCCCAATGCCATGCTCAGAGCTGAGGCTTGGAGGAAATGATGACCTTAATCAGTGCATGAAATCATGAATGGATCCATAATTTGTTGGCATCTTTGAGAGGTGATGAGAAGAAGAAAGTGAAGCCTAGTCAGAGGTCCCTGAGGCTGAGACATTCTCCTGAAGGATGCCTTGTCCCTGAGTCTTTCCTCCTATCGTCCTATTTCCTGGTCCTAAGGAATAAAACAGTTCCCTCAAGGTCAAACTCCAGCCACCATGATGCTCTTCTTCAGCTCAGGCACCAAGAAACAGAACCAGCCAACCAACCATGCACTGAACCCTAAAAACCATGACAAAGTCTGTGGCTAAGAGTTTGTAAGAACACTGGTGGTTGAGTGCATGAGCTTCAAATATTTTCAAAATTAGATGGACAAGGCAAAGGGTAAGCAGAAAACTGAGAACATGTTAAAAAAAAGTCCAGAATTAGCCATCCTCTGCCTTTCCTATAGCCTGAAGAAATGGCTGTTAACATTTCGTCCCATTTCCCTTCTAAGATGGGTATTTTGAAAAGGAACAAAACATTCCAACTATAGCTAAGATCCTACATAAGTTTTTCTTCTTCCCAATTTCAAGAACAAATTTTGTGAAGAATATAGGGAACCTTTTCCACACTAATTTTTATGTGTTACTTATACAGTTGGCATTTTTAGAGTATGTGTATAATCTCCAAATATACAGACAGACTGTATTGTCCCTTTAGTGTTTTATGCAGTTATTGATGAACCAAGATTCCAAGAAAGGGGTAGAACTGAGGGAAATAAATCTTTCTCCTGCTGCTCCAGGTCTGTGTACAGGGTAACAGCTGTGTTGCAATCAGGTGAAACCCAGAGCCAATAGAGGACTGCATGGTCAGCTCAGTCCTGATGTGGGCCCAAATAGATGGTCCTCAGCCTCAGTTGTCCATTGTAGAAAGATTTATTTAGAAAGGGAAGATGACAGTGGGCTAATTCATCCCAACTGCAGAGACCTTCACAGACTCCTGGGCTCAGGTCTGTTTCTGTTCCCTAAGCCATCATTCTCAGGGACCTGTAGAAGCCCGTGGCACAGTGATCACCACTGTAGCACATGAAAGTAGGAGGGGCGACAAGACAGAAATAGTCATGGAAGGGTGGGCTGTCTTCAAAGGAAGGGGGCTTTGTGTTCCTCATCCTGAGGCCTCTGTCTCTGATTCGTCCTGACACCCTCAGCTTTGTGGGTCAGTGTGAAATGTGTCATCCATACCAACTGGTACCTTCCACTGCAACTCACTTCTTCCCTGTTGTACATCAGTAGAACATGCTAGAAGGCACTAGAATCTTAAGTTGCAAGTAGGGAACGGGGCCTGCTTTCTGTCTCAGCGTATTCAGGAGCCCTTTTGAACTTTCGAACTGCTAGTACCCAGGGGACAGCGTGATAAATATAGTGTTGAAGTGAGTATATTCAATCTTGTATGTAACGGCAGACATGTGACTCCAGATAAGTGTCTCTTGAAAAACTGAAATCGTAAATGTCCACATTGCTTGAGTGGTGGTAGGGAAGCTCAGAGCATACATAAGGCCTCATTTTTTGATGGGAATCAGACCCGCTCTTGGAAAACCCAGCTTTCACTTGTAGGGAAATTCTGCTGAAGATTTCAGTGTTCAGAAAATTCTGTTTAAGAAAAGGAATATTTTATTACTGTTATTTTATGTCCTACTTTTGTTTGTAATAACTACCTTTCCTGTGTGTGCTCATGTGTATGTACACATCCGTGAGTATCTAGGAACATGTGTCTAGCATGGGTGTGAAGCCAGAGGAAGACTTCCAGGGTCCTCACGCTGGCAACCCCTTCCTGAGGCCTCTCACTGGTATAGAACTCTCGAAGTAGGCTATGATGGCCGGCCATAAGCTCCAGGACGCTGTCTCTCTACCCTAGGTTTCCTAGCATTATAAATGAGTCCCTCTGTAGCTGCCCTCCCCTTTCATTACGTTCATTTATTTATGTGTGTAGGTACACACATGCCATGGTGTTCATGTGTAGGCACGCACATGCCATGGTGTTCATGTATAGGCACGTACATGCCATGGTGTTCATGTGAAGGCACACACATGCCATGGTGTTCATGTGGAGGTCACAGGATAGCTTTTAGGAGTTATTTCTTTCCTACCACGTTCCAGGTATTGAACTCAGGTTGTCAGGCCTGGTGGCAGGTGCCTTTACCCATGGATTCATCTTCAGGGCCTATCTTACAAAGAAAATAATAATCTGGATTTTGAGGATCAGACTCTGGTCCTTATGCCTGCCAAGCAAGCACTTTCCCCACTGAACTGTCCCCCAAGCCCTGTAATGTTTTCTTTGCGTTTCTTCACTGAGTGAGGTGAACAATGGAAAGAAGACTTGCCGCCCACCCGTTACCTATTGCTTATCTGGAAGCTTTGTCCTCTTTCCAAACTATACTGCTATTTAAAAAAAAAGTCAGCTACTTTTACTTCCCAAATATCTTTTGAAAAACCTGAAGTTCTGTGTCCAGATTAAAATAAACATAAAACAGTAATTGTACACAAATTAATCAAAGAAATGCATGCCTCGTAAACTTCCAGTCCAATTAACCACTTGGTTTTTAGATGAAGTTCACAAAGAATTTGAAGTAATTTCATTACCTGGATCAGCCAGGTAATCTATTATTCCATTACTGGTGATATATACATAATATTTCAGTATTTGCAAATTAAAAACAAAGAATGAATTCAGTCTCCAAATTGTCCAGGATAACCTGCAGTGCTATTCTAGGCGAAAAAATAAAATTGTACATACATTCGAAAGGCTTAGCTACCTGGTGATTGTGGTCATAATTATTAACATCACCTCAAGTATATTTGTTTCCACTTTCATCTTTGTATGTTTACATGTTTATGAGCATGTGTGTACATGTTCATATGGAGGCCAAAATTAGATGTGAGATGTTTCTGTCCATTAGTCTCGACCTAATTTTTGAGGCAGGTTTCACTACCTTGGGAGCTCCTCTGGGCTAGACCAGATGGCCAGTGAGCCCCGGGATACTCTTGTCTCTTCCTGCTCAGCACTGGGATTGCATACCTGCACTTCCGTGTCCCGTGTTTTCATGGGCACCAGGTCTCCAAACTTAGGTTCTCATGCTTGCGTGGCAGCAATCGGGATCCTCTTGTCTTTTCCTGCTCAACACTGGGATTGCACACTGTACTTCTGTGCCCCATGTTTTCATGGGCGCCAGGTCTCCAAACTTAGGTTCTCATGCTTGGCAGTAATCACTGACTGAGCTCTCTCCAGCCCCCAACTTCAACTTCTTCAACTGTGTTTATTTCTTTGTTGCTTTTAAGATTAGAGGGTGGATATGGAGCACAGTAGCATTTTCAAGGGATCTGTCCTGCTAAGAAATGCAAAAACATTTCCATGCATTGCCGAGTCACTGGTAGAGTATTGTATAGAGATTGCGTGGTAATGAAGGTTGCTAAGATGTGGGGAGTTGGCATTTGCTGGATGACGTTCCTTATGACATAATTCGGCTTTGCCATGCTTGGACCATGTTGTCAGAGTGTCACAGTCCCCATCCCCCTGAGCTAGCTTGTTTCCACAGTGGAAACTTGGGGAGGGGACGTTCCATCACGCTCTACTCAGGAGTCTTGAGGGTAGGCTATTATTGTTTTGTTTTGTCTTTTATTTTGTTGACTTTATTGATTCTTTGTGTCTTTTACACCATGCACCACCATCTCACTCATCTCCCGTCCTCTCATACCCACCTCTCTGCCTCTGCAACTCCCTCCCCAAATAAAAAAAAAACTTCAGAGGAAAAGTGGGGGGGGGAAGAATTGGAAAATCTCCTCATGGAAGCTGCAGTGTGACACAGTGAATCCTGAGGTAACCCCCTTATCCGTACATCTTTATATGCAGGTGTTCACCGCAAAGGATCATTGGTTTGGTTCAAGGCCCCTGGTCTCTGCTACACTATCAACTGGATGCTGGGCCCTCAGTGGGACTCTTTCTGGACATCCACTGCTGCCTTTAGTTGTTTAGATCCTGCAGCCCTGGGTCCATAGGACCACCTCACCACACCCTACACCCCACTCCAGCAGATCACAGATAGGAGGATGCTAGGGTGGGTCAACTCTCAACTCTTAAACCTGGCTCTGTGCCTGGTGAGTTGCAGGGTTGGTCAGTCCACCAGTCCACCAGTGTCCTCACCACCAGGATTAGTTCTCCAGCATTGCCCTGGCTGGTTTACCCTTGCAGCAATAATCAAGGGACAGGTCAGTTCTCCCACACCTACACGTTCTGGGCCAGCTCTACTGTGTTGCCTAGGCGAGGTGTAAGGGCCACTTTCTCCAGTGCTGCAGTTGATGAGGGGCAGGGACAGCTTTTCCGTTCTTATGACATCAGGGCCAGCTCTCCCACCTAAGGTGTTGATGGGGGAGGGGGTGCTTTTCTCCCCCACCATGCTCCCACATGACAGATGAGTGATGGGGACAGCTATCCCATGCTCACAACATCAGGACTGGCTCACCCACACCTCCACCAACAGGGTCACCAACCCAGGGGAGGTTCAGGGTCCATTTTCTTAAGTGTTGCAGTTGGTATTGAAATAGGTTTTTAACCTCCCTCCCCATTAATCAGTGGTGCTTTGTGTGAGGGGAATGTTAGACTATGGTCTTCACAACATTAGGTGTTTGAAGTTCATGGATTATAGGGGAGATGACAAGGTTCTTATCTCTTTTAGAACAAATGAGTAATTCCTCCTTCAGGGTTCTCTTATTCCATACAGATTTCTTATTTGTAATATAATTTGTATAGAATAAGTGGGTGGGGGGATAAAAGACCCTCCCATACCCTCGTTATACAAAACTTTGGTCATGTCTGTGAGATTGCCATACACAAGTATTGTTGATTCATTTTCTCACTCTGTAAGAACAGGCTCCATTCTGGAATCTGTTTTCATTACCTATTGGGATCCCATCCAAGAATGTATTAAGTTGATTCCTTTAGGAATGTTATCTGTGCATGTCTGTGTATTATCCGGCACAAGTGCATACGCACATATGGGGTCCTACACATGCATGCACACATGTACATGTATGCATGCATTATGGCTGTTGAATTTTCTGAACCCCAATAATTCGAGTTTCTTCCTAACACAAAAAGTCATTCAACCAACAGTTGAAAAATAAATATTATAATCAGCGAGGCATCACAAATAACTTTTATGTCTAAATCAAGCTATTAAATGCTTTTTTATTTTTAAGTAGATAGGGAATAAAATAGCTGTATAGTTCATAAAGTGGTATGCCATTACTGCCTGCTGTGCCCAAGAATTATGCCCGCTTTTTACACTCATGAAGTGAAAGCGGATTAGAACTGTGATCAATGTATTATCCTATATTTCTCATTGTGCTTTGTATTTCTTTTTTGAGCACCTTTGTAGACTAAATGGCTACTAATGACATAATTACACTTGTTTGTCACCTCCATAATGCATGATTTCCTATCTCATCATGAAGATGTAAGTTAGATAAAGGAGGAGTTTTGGCAGGAAGACAAAGTGCCGTGATTTATTAGAGGCCAGATGTGGTTGTTAAAAGCTTTTCCACAGAAGGCTCCATTGACTGACGTGAAATGGAAGCGGAATCGCTCTGTGAGCCCAGCCCATGGCTCTTGGTGTGAATGACATCACTGCTCCAGGAACCAAGGCAAATGAGCCTCACATTCATTGTTGTGTACAGCTTGTGTGTTGGAATTTAGACAGCGAGGAAGGTGCATGTGAGCTTATACCAGCAAAGTAGGTGTTTAAGGGAAGCTACTGGGACGGAAGTGCTGACGACATTCTCCATTAGTGTCGTGCTTCATATCAAGAACTGAAATATCGTATGTTTCTGTCAGGTTTCAAAGAGGGAAAATTCCCACACTGTTTGAAAAAGAAAAACTGAGAGAGGTTAACATGAGAATTGAGGGCAATCAGAAGCAACGGAGACAAGATACCTCTTAAGCACTGTTGACATGCATATTGCACACAGGTTTGATATGTATACAGTCAGATTAGACAGACGCTTCCGACGAGAGAGGCCACATTGCTGGTTTTAGTATATTTGCACACACAAAGCTCTGTTAAAATAATGTTAAGACTCTGGAGCTATAGACGCTATGAAAGGTTTGGAAAGTGTTTCCTAGCTTTTGGAGATGGAGGAAAGACAATGAAAATGTTCATATATCAAAGCCAATCAGGGATCAGAAGGGAGAGAGTGGCCTCACCTTTCTTTTCTTTCCCTGTTCCCTTCCCTTTCCCCCTCTTCTCTTTTCTCCTTTTCCCTCCTTCCTTCTGCCCTCTCCTCCCCTTTTTTCCTCCCCCTCCCATCATTGCCTCATCACTACTATATAGGGAAGTTCTCCTAGGTACGTGGAGGTCTGGACGTGGAACAGATACAGGGATTTTCTTACCTCTTCCTGGTTAGACAGAGTTCTTTGAAGTAGTATTCATTGAAGACACCAGAACATGCATGCTATTTTCAATGAGTTTTGAGACCAGTGAGGATATTGGTAACGCGCCTTAGTGCTGTGACCTCATTTATCCTCTTGGCTGAAAGTTGGATGTCTTCCTATGTTTGCCCTCATGGTGCTGTAGGACCAGCAATATGTGCAGGGTGCCTTCATGAATATGCATATTTTAATGATACTTGTTTATTGTGCCCTTCCTATGTCTGGTACATATGTTCCAGGCAGGGAAGAATCATTTCCCCAAGACCTGTTACATCATCTGCTGCATAGAGCACTGTAATTGGAGACTGCACTTTTGTTTCCCAGCCGCCCAGACCTGAATAATCAAACAGAAGCTGTATTAATTACAGCACTGTTTGGTCAATGGCTCAGGCATATTCCTAGCTAGCTCTTCCATCTTAAATTAATCCATTTCTATTAATCTGTGTATTGCCACGAGGCTGTGGCATGTTACTCCTTGAGTGGCTACATGGTGTCTCCTTGACTCCACCTACTCTCTCTATCTCTGTTTAGATTTCCCACCTGACTTTACTCTGCTAAGATATTGGCCAAACAGCTTTGTTCATCAGCTAATAAAAGCAACACATATACAGAAGGACATCCCACATCAGTGCACATTTTAAAAGTATGTGTTATCTTAGCCTGGCCTGTTACTACAGACCTATAATTCTCAAGGAAGGCCTATCTGGGCTACAAGTGACTTCAAGGTCAGCCTGGACAACTCAGTTAGATATTATTGTAAAATATACAAAAAGAAGCTTAGGATGGATTCTTGGTGATCTGATAAGATACATGAAGTTTTTCCAATTCTTTTTGTATCTGTTGAGATTTGCTTTGTTACCTAGTATGTGGTCAATTTTTAGAAACGGATTCTTGATGACTCATGCGCTCAATTCTCTCAGTGATGAAGAAAACTGAGACACAGCAAGTGCACAGTTTCATAGAAAGAAAATATTAGACTCTGGTCTGCTTCATGGATGGAAAATCTGCCCCATCTCCCCAGACTGTGCCTCTAAGGGAATCATACCAGGCATAATGTCACAGTGTCTGTGTTAGTGTTCTTAACAATCTTCATCAAGGTGCCTCGGTTTCCATTTTGTCCTGGGTCCCATCACTTACGTAGCTGACCCGACCCTATCATGATATACTCTTTCTGCCATGTAAAACATTTTCAGTGCCTCAAGTTCTTTCCCTTACCAGAACTAGGGCTACCAGAAGATGTTTGCCTCAGGTCTGATGGTCCTTGACTATGGCTCCTAGCCACTGTATTTCATGCCTGGTAGTAACCCTCTCCTCATGGGCTACAACTGCATGAGTGAAGCCTTTGATTTTTCACTCAGACTTACTGAACCATATCCAGGCTCTACCACTGGGCAGGCTGGATCTCCTTCCTGAACCCAGTTTCTTTTTACATAGTGGATGAGCTAATGGTGTGTTTGTATCATCTCAAGAGTGAGAGTTTAACAGGACAGTATAGAGATGACTGCTTAGGAGCCTGGCGGAGAGCTAAGTGCTCATCCATTGCAAACTATTGCTGCAATTGTCCTGTAACAAGGTTCCTAGTACCCTAGATTCTAGTTCTTCACTCACTAATGCTTTCTCCCCCTTCCTCCTTAATGAAGTCCTAGCTACCCCCATCTTCTAGGCTTCCTCCTTGATGCTGGTTAATTAATAAGTAGGAAAAAGATTTGCATAAATAAAGCCTGCATTATGCAACCCATTTCTGGTTCCCAGTGATTCAAAGATGCTTCTTCCCCAATATATCATTAAAGGAACCAACTTCTTTTCTGCAGAGCATTTAGAACCCATTTTAATTCAGTCTAGTCATTCCTAACTAAAGCTCTCCCCTCCACATTCGTGCAGGAAATTGCAAAATGTTGACCATATGAAAGGATTCCATGTTTCTGGGGAGGAAGGATGGAGACCAGTATGATGTGGGATATGATTCATTTCACCATGTAGCAATCACTGTGGTAGACTCTGTGAGCTAGCCAGGGCTGGAAGTTCTGGAAATCCAACTGTTACCAGGACTGGCGAGAACTGTGTTCTTGTGTGAGACACACTTGAGATGTGCAATGAAGAACAATGACCAAGTGCAGTGTCACGCAGAGGGATCCAACAGAATGATGGCGGGGGAGTGTTTCTTAGTCTAGTTAGACTTCTTGGAGGAGATTGACACCTTCTTGGAGGAGGTGTCAGTGGTAAGGAGGAGGCAGCCAAGAGAAACTAGACATTGTGAATAACTAGGACTGTGATAAGAGGTGACCTGGTTGGTCTTGGTAGAATTGAGGGGCAGAAATCAGGCAGATGTGACTGGACTATAGCAGTAAGGTGGGGTGGACACAGGGTGGGGCAGCAGTGTTACTTGGAGCCTGTTCTTGTAGATTCCACAAGTTAGGTCATGTGGCTATTGAGCTTTTATTGTTTTTTAACTTTATTTTAATTTTTGTGCTTTGATGTTTTGCCTGTATGTAAGTGTGATGGTGCTAGAGCCACTGGAACTGGAGTTACAGGCAGTTGTGAGCTGCCATGTGGGTACTGGCAACTGAACCCAGGTCCTCTGGAAGAGCAGTCAGTGCTCTTAACCACTAAGCCATATCTTCAGCCTGCTTGAGCTTTTATTGTTCTAGCTATGTTCAAACTTAGAGGAAACTAAGGATCATTTCAGTCAACCGGGCTCCTGTATTAAGTGCAGTGGGAGGCAGAAGATGCAGTGGCCTCTGTTATCAAGGTCACTTTTTAAATTACAAGCAGACTAATGAAAGAGCACTAAAATTTGAGTCCTCAAAACAAATCCTAAAGTGTCTGGGACAAGCTGTTCTGTTCCTTCATTTAGCTGTTTAATTTGCAAACTTATGATGCCTTAAGCTCAGGGTTGGTCCCAAGTCTTGTTCGCTCTTCTATTCCTGTGAAGAAACAACATGACCAAGGCAACTCTTACTTTAAAAAACAAAAATTAATTGGGGGCTTGCTTGCAGTTTTCAAGATTAGTCCATTATCATGATGGCAGACAGGCAGACATGGTGCTGGAGAAGGAGCTGAGAGTTTTGTTTCTTATTCTATACATTGAGAGATAGACTAAAACGGAACCTGGCTTTTGAAACCTCAACGCCCACCTCCAATGACACATTTTCACCAACAAGGTGACATACACCTCCTAATCCTTTTCAAGTTGTACCACTCCCTGATGACTAAACATTCAAATATATGAGCCCATAAGGGGCATTTTTTTT
>LOJH01000670.1:0-18740 GCA_001685095.1 Ellobius talpinus
GGCGGGAGCCAGGCAGGACGAAATGCAGGCCTGCGCCCCCCCATCACTACATTTTATCATAGGGGTTTTTAGATTTTTTCCAAGTCCTTTTCTGAATCTAAAGAGATGACCATGTTTTTTTCATTCTGTTTATGTGGTGTAATATGTATATTGATTTATTAATGTCAGGTCATCCTTACATACTGAAGATGAAAACAATTTGATCATGGTATATAATCTTTTGGATGTGTTCTTGAAATTGTTTTGTAAACATGTAATTGAGAATTTCTGCATTTGTGTTCATAAGGGATATTGTTTTAATTTTTGTTATTGTTGTTGGGTATTAATGTAATTTTAGTATTAGGGTAATACTGGTTTCATAAAATAGGAAATCTTCCTTCAGTTTATATTTTGTGGGGTAATTTGAGCATTATTGCCTTTGAAAGTCAGGCTTAATTCTACACTGAAACCATACATCCTTGGTTTTTTGTTTTTGTTTTTCAATGGAGGACATTAGGAAATGTAGAATTCTTGTTGCTATTTTGGTAGGTATTGTGGGTTAGTCTAAATTACTTATTTCATCTTGATTTATTTTTGGTGAGTCATATATATCAAGAAATACATCCCTTTGCTTTAGGATTCCAGTTTTGTAGAATTCTGATTTTTAAAATATGTCCTTATGATTCTTTGAATTTTCAGAGTCTCTTGTAATGTCTCTTGTTTTGTCGTGTTTGTCACTAATTATATTAAGTTGGATCCTCTCTGTGTCTTTTGGCTTATATGGCTAAAAATTGGTCAATCTTTTTGACTTTTTGGAAAAGCAAACTTTATTTCATACTTTTTCTTTTTGTTTCTATTTCATTGGTTTCAGCCACAAGTTTTATATTTCTCCATCTACTTTATTTGGTATTATTTCTTCTTGTTTTTCTAGAGCTGTAAATGAAATTCTCCTTTTGTGTGTGGTGTATTCTTAGTGTTGATCTCTTGATTATGACAAAGAGTTCTTACATACTGTAATCATGTCTGCTCGTTTCTTATTGATGTGTGATTGCAGCATTTTTGTCAATGTTTTCCTCCATTTTTTCTTTTTGGTTAAGTATATTATATAATTTTAGTTGATGCATTAAGTTTTCCATTTCCAGTATTTCAATATTTTTTTTAATTTTCACTTTTTTGTGGAATTTTATTATACTCTGATGATATTATGCTGCTGACTTTGCTCTCTAGGGCCTGTGTTAAATTCATCTGTTTGTTTGTATCCTCTTCCAGGACATTAATCATATTCCCTCAGAAGAAACTGAGGTCTTTAACTGTCATTTTATCCATTTAAGGATCTGTGAATTCATCATATATATATATATATAGTGTGTGTGTGGTGGAAAACAGATCAATTTGCCTAGAATTTTTTCCTTCTTTGCATTTCTATGTTGTGATCTACACATATCTTGATTGGATTTTGCTGCAGGGTTTCTGGGTGGGAGTCTCTATTAGACATCCATTGCTATCTAGTACTACTCAATGAGCAGAAAACTGATATAATGCTACAATACAAAAACAGAAAAGATTAAAAATATACTTAAAATCAGCTATAGCTCACTAATACACAACCAATAACCACAGAATTAAAAATGGTAAACTAACATAGAACTCACTATGAAGTCAAACATTATTTAGGGTAAGTGTGAATGAAGTTGAGGAAAGAGACAGGGCAAGAAAGGAAGTAAGACTAAAGAGATGAAAGGCTGGCAGGGCACTGGAGAGCAATGCTATATTTTCTGTTTCTTATTCCTTTACTGTTTCTCAAAGAGGCAGTCACCAGTCCATCATATTACCCATAAACCCTGTAGTATATATTTCCTTCCTAAGCTTTTTGCTGTTATGATTCATTCATTTTTATCTCATGAACATAAGTGTTTTATGTACATGTATGTATGTGTATGTGTGCCATGTGTTTCTGGCATGCATGGAGTGCAGAAGAGGGTATCATATCCCCTGGAATGGCAATTGTTCCAGATGGTCATTAGCCACCATGGAAGAGTTGGGGAAACAAAACCAGGTCCTCAGTCAGAGTAGCCAGTGCTTTTAACTCTCTTTGTGCTCCTTACTATAAACTTTTAAGAATTGCATATAATCTGGCTAGTATATTTGATCAGGATGTGATTTTTATAGGATTTCTCCTAGCTTGTGTTATATTTTTAAAATTAATTTTTCATTCTTTGAAGCTCAGAAATATTCAATGTTGGTAAAATCCAAGTTACATTTTTAAAAAAGATTATTTAGAAGTATAAAAATTCTGAGTTATTTCACAAAAAGCAAAGGGCAGTGGAAAATTGTTCATTATTTTATTTGAAAATAATTTATTTGGTGTCTTTTTTAGTTTTGAAATTCCTTCTTCTTTTCTTCTTCTTCTTCCCCTTCCCCTTCCCCTTCCCCTTTCCCNCATTTTGTTTTTTTTTTTTAAGACAGGGTTTATTTGTGTAACCACCCCAGCTGTCCTGGAACTTGCTTCATAAACCAGATTGGCCTCGAACTCATAAGAGATCAGATAACCTCTGCCTCCTGAGTGTTAGGGTTAAAGTATGCCCCGTTGAGAATTTCAAAACCCCTGCTATTTGAAATTCTTAAGTAAGCTTGTTTTGTTTGTATTGCAGGACGTATTGTTTCTAAAATCTGCACTTATAAATAATGAGTGCTTTTATTCATTAAAAACTGGTCAGGTTTCAGAACTGTAATTGAAATTTAATATCCTCTTTCAGTTAATCATTTTTATGGTTTAGAAATTTTGTTAACTTTAATATTGGTCTTTGAGTTTAGATATTATGCAGTGGAAAATTAGCATACTGTTTTGAATATTTTAATTTATAAACAGTTGCATAGTATATTAAAATTATATTTTTAGTATATAATATTCATTTTGAGAATGGATTATTTCAAACATTAGATTTAATTATTTAAACTCAAAGTATGAGACACTATTTTTTTTAAATCTTTCAATTTAAGTTGGAAAATTTACAAATAATAACAATTGTACATTATTTGAAAATTCTTCCGTTGCAGATTGAAGTTTATTTTCTGTTTTCATTTGCTGTTAGTGTCCCAGATGTCACGAGCTCTGCCCTAGGAGCTTATGGTTTTATTTGCTTGGAGAAAATCTGATGATGAAGAGTTTGAAATCTTTCTGCCAAAGCATGAAGAGATTTCCTCCAGCTCAGCACAACTGAGTGCCAAATAGACACAGTGACTTTGTATGATGCATGCTATTCTTGGAGCTATGTACTTTCAAATTCATTAAAACAATACTTCTCTTATTAAATTTATATGAAAATACTGGGCTTGATGAGAGCATTGGCTAGGGTCATTTACTGTTATATACAGCCATTTTTTTCTAGTGACTCTTAAGGTTGATTTCTCATAGCTCATCTTTAAAAAACTATTTCTTGGAAAATTGCCTACTTTCATTAAACAGGAGCTATCTGACATATGGGAGAATTCCTTCCCACCAAATACATGTTCAGTCTAGACTAGACATAGGGCACAATTAACTGTGTTATGGAAAGGTGTGATCATTTTCTTCTCTGTTCTTAGGGTATGATCAACACTCCTATAATAAAAGATAAGTTAATTTAAAAGAAATATAACCACCTTTTTTAAATCAAAGTTTTGTAAGTTACAGAAACTTCGATATAGAGACTCAAATGTCCATAGGAAACAGTTTATTTTTATGCTTAAGTTTGATGATGATTGATTATACAGAGTGTAAAATTTTGATTGAACAAAAGGTTAAAATTGAAAAAAAATAGATTTCACAAGAGCACAGGGAAGTGTATTAGGGTTCACTAGTGAAATAAGAATATAGATTCCTTAGGTTAGCTTACAAAACTGTAGTTAACTGATGGTTATGTTTCAGTTCAAGGCTACAAGCCTGGGAGGCCCTGGAATGTGGAGGGCATCTGAAACTGGAGTCTCTTGTCTGCTGGTAATGGAGGCAGCCAAGATATACTGAAGAAGAACCCATCCTGTGCATACTGATGACTTCTTGTCTGATTTTCTTCCATGTAGGTCCTTGGTTCATCTTGAGGATGGGTTTATGATCCTCCCCATTGCATAAACATATGTTATGTCTCAATTATCTCAGGAAACACTGAGACATCCAGAAATGTTTTTCACTAATCTAGAGAGCTTTTGATCTGGTCTGGGAGATAATGAAACTTACCTATCACAGGAAGCAAGGTCTGTTCACACTATTCTTGACAATTAGATATAGCATTCCTTTTCCCCAGGGAATAGAGCAAGGACACTAAGGATATTATTGCTTTTGGAAGTGTTCCTTGGCCATTTTTATATCTTCTATCGAGAACTTTCTATCCAGACCCACAGTCCATTTTTTTAGTCATATCATTTGCTTTCTTGATTCTTTTCCTTAGGATTCTTTATTCTTCTGTCATATATAGAGCTGGGTAAGATTCTCTCCCACTCTGTGGGTTTCTCAATTTATTCACTCAATTGATTGTTTCCTTAGCTATACAGACGTTTTTAAGTTTTATCAGCTCCCAAATGTCAATTGGTAGCTTTAATTCCTGGAAAAATCCTTAGCAATTAGGGAAATGCAAATTAAAACAACTTTGAAATTTCAGCTCATCCCAGTCAGAATGGTTAAGATCATCAACAAAACAACTCAACTGACAGCAAATGTTGACAAAGATGTGGGAAAAGAGGACGTCTCGTCACTGTGGGTGGTGAGAAAGCTAACTAGAGAAACCACACTGGAAATCTGATCGGAAAATCTTCAGAAAGCTAAGCCAAAATCTACCATGTGACTCAGCTAGTCCATTTCTTGCACACACTTAGGAGATTTAACATCCTACTCAACCAAATATTGCTTAGCCATATTCACTGCTGCTCTATTAGTAAGAACTAGTAAATGAATGCAACCTAAATGCCCTTTGACATATGAATGGGTAATATAAATATTACACACACACAGACACAGACACACACACTCACATGCATGTGTGCATATACACACATACACATACACAGAGGTTCTATTCATCTGTAAATAAAATGAAATAATGAACTTTGAAGGCATTTAGGTGGAACTAAAAGGAGAATGTATTGAATATGGCAAATGAGACCCAGGAAGGCAAATGCTGCTTGTTCTTCATCGTCTGTAATTCCTAGATCCAAACATTGAGATGTGAGCATATAACCTAGAACAATTTAAAAAAAAACAGGAAAGCATAAAGGGACTCTTGGGGTTTCTTGAAAAGGGACTATCAGCATATAGGTGCTATGAAGGGGGAAAGGGCAAAAATGGGGAGGAAGGCACAAATTGGAGGTCAAGGAGAAGTAGGGAGGGGACAAATTACATCAAGAATGGTTGTTTTGAGCCTCAAGGAATCATAATATATTTACCTAAATTTATGTGCAACATACCAACACACACACTTGTCACTCATACATACGCATACACACTAACATACAGACACACATACACACACAGACACACACACACACACACACCTTGTCAAGGAAGTTGCTTTTTACAGAAAAGGGAGACCATTACAGAAAACCATAACTGGCCATAATGCAGACATAAATGGATTGTTGGCATACTTAAAACACAACTCATGCACTTAAGACTCAGAGAAATCTCAGAGGAGAGTGTAGCGAGATTATAAGAGTCAGAGAACCAGGAAGTTTATCATGAGATTATATCTTTTAAAACTGTCAGGGAAGTTATACCTATGAAACCTTAGTAAAACAGCTGCCTAAACAAGCTTTGAACAATGACAATACTAATAAATCTGCTGACATGAGATGGGGGGCTCTCATAGCCCCTAACTTGTTATTTAACACAGTGGTCAGTTTTAAAATCATATTCACATAAGTAACAGAAGTAGCCTTGAGTTGCATTTATATATTTATACGTGTGTGTATGTGTGTGAGAGAGAGAGAGAGACAGAGAGAGAGAGACAGAGAGACAAAGTAGTAATCAAGAAAAAGAGGACATCAATTTCAATTTTAGTGACAGTGAAGGGAGCCTGAGTGGGGTTAGGGGAGGGAACAAGGTAGTGCTTGGAGGAAAAAAAGGAAGGGTGGAAGTGATCTATTCCAATTTTAAGATAAATATCAATTAAAGTAAATATTATGACATAAGTTAGTTCAGAGAATTTTTTATGGCCAGTTATAACACAGAGTGTTAATTTAGTTTATAGAGGCAGCCTTGAAAAATATCTTAAGCCTCCATTAATTGTTCCCATGAGAGAAAGCAGACTTGGAGACAAGAAGATAGAAAGACTGCTTAGGTCATTCTAACATCTTTCATTTCAAAATATTCAGCATGTCAGGGCATACACTTAGAAATACTTAATGAACCATAATATGTGACAAGTATATAACAAAGAACACATTGTCACAAAGAAACAGTAACTTCTGGTATATTTTGTGTTCTCAAGGTTAGCAGTTTATGGTGCATGCATGTGTGTTTGTCTGTGAGATTTGATTGAATTTAATCTCCACATTGAACAGTAGTTTTCTCCTGAGGCACTTTCTCAACTAATTTCATGCACCAGGATGTATGTGTGCAACTTTGCTAATGGGAAATCTATTTAAGACAAATATTCGAGGAAAAGTACTTGTCACTATCCATTGTCAGAGTCACTTTATTTTCAATTTTCATATGGACTATTGAAAATATTGTTAATTTGTTTAAGCCATAATTTTGTATGTGTGTACTGCCTATTTGCATGTGGTACATTAACATGTTTATGCAGGTATGAAGCTGTGGGTATGCATGTGGAGGCCTGAAGAAGACATCTAATGCCTTCCTTTATTACTTTCTGTCTTATTGCTTTGAGTCAACAACCCTCACTGAATAGGAAGATAGCCATTCTGTTAGGCTTGCTACTCATTATGTGTTTGGAATAAGCCTGTGGTTAGAGACGTCCACAACATGCCAGAAGTTTTATGTAGCTGCTGGGGATTAGAATTTGTCTTCGTGCTTCAGGCTAAGCAATCATATTGACTGAACCAGTTCCATAACCCCTAAGTCATTTGAAATTGTTACACAATGAAATTATTTGGCTTATGATATTTGTGGTAGTTTGCACGAAAATGGTTCCCATAGGTTCGTAGGGAGTGACGTTGTTTGAAAGTATATAGGCCTTGAAGGAGTGTGGTTGGCCATGTTGGAGAAAGTGTATTGTATCACTGCGGGTGGGCTTTGAGGTTTCTAAATGCTAAAGCCCAGCCCAGTGCTTCTCTCTCTTCCTGCTGCCTGTTGATTCAGATGTTGGACTCTTGGCTGCTTCTCTAGTACCATACTTCCTGCCATGGTGACAATGGGCTAAACCTCTGAACTTGTAAGCCAGTCCCAATTAAGTGCTTTCCTTTATAAGAGATGACATGGTTATGATATTTGTTGTGCAGTCAAAGCATCCTTAACTAAGACAGAAGCTGGTAACAGGGACTGGAGTATTGTTGTAATAGACTTGACCATGCTTTGGTTTAGAGGAATGTGAACCTTGGGACTGTGGATTAGGAAATCCATAATCTTTTAAATGCTTTAAGTGGGAATAAATGGGCCATATTAGTAGGAGCATGGAAGAAGTGGTGCTGAGGGTGATTTGAACTATGGGGGCTTGGCTACAGAGATTTCAGAGGGCAAGAATAATAAACATTGTTCTTTGATATTTGGTGCAGGATGTGACTATTTCCTGCCTTGTCCAAAAAACTGCCTGACACTAAATTGAAGTTATGGATTGACAGCTTTAGCAGAAGAGATTTCCAGACAGCCTAGTATTTACTGTGTTGATTGTTTATTAGTGGACATGCTTATGCAGATCTATAATGAAGAGGAGCAAACTGAGTAAGGAAAATTACAGAATGCACAGTTTAAGGAGAAAAGGAGCACCAAGAAATGTCATGAAGCCTTGTGCTCAAGGAAATTGTTTAGTTAGGGTTTCTATTGCTGTGAAAAGACACTATGACCACTGCAACTCTTATGAAGGTAAGTATTTCATTGGGTTTGGCTTACAAGGTTTAGTCCATTGTCATCATGGTGAGAAGTTTGGTGGCATGCAGGCAGATATGGAACTGGAGAGGTATCTGAGAGTTCTACATTCAGATCAGAAGACAACAGGAATAGAGTGAGATACTGGTTCTGGCTTGAGCATCTGAGACCTCAACACCCACCCCTAGTAATACACTTCCTCCCACAAACCCATATTTACTCTAGTAAGAACACACCTCCTAATAGTGTCAGTTCCTATGAGCCTATGGGGGCCATTTTCATTCAAATTTCCACAGAGATTAAAAAGAATAAAGAAAAGCCTGATGCCAAACAAAATAAAGGGAGTGGTAACCTCAGGGCAAGGCCCCACTCAACCAAACTTTCCATTTGTGAAAAGGAATTAAAGAAAAGTTTAGGACTGGGTGTGTTTGTGAATGCTTTTAGTCCCAGTGCTTGGGAGACAGGGAATCTTAGTCTGTGGCCAGCTTTGTCTACAAAGCAAGTTCTAGGACAGCCAAGCTAATACAGAGAAGGAAACCGTTACCAAGAGAAAGCTGGTGAAAATGTATTTGAAAGAGGGGGCCATATTTTGGTCCCAGTAAGCATCTTTACTTAGCGGCTTAGTGCGGCGAGCCCCTGACCCGCAGGGGGGAAAAGACCACCGACACGAGGATTCTTCTCTGATCACACTTTATTGAAGCACTTCTTGGTTGAGGGAGAGCTGGAGGTGAGGGGCAAGTAGGCAGGAAAGGGAGCGGCTTATATGCAGGCAGGATGGGCGTTCCTCTCTAAACGGACACTAGTCAGGTTAGGATTGGTGCACAGCTGTTGCCNTGAGGGAGAGCTGGAGGTGAGGGGCAAGTAGGCAGGAAAGGGAGCGGCTTATATGCAGGCAGGATGGGCGTTCCTCTCTAAACGGACACTAGTCAGGTTAGGATTGGTGCACAGCTGTTGCCAGGCAGACTCATGAAGGACACGCGCCAAAACAAGGTTGTTTACCACAAGCCTCAGCGCCATCTTGTAATGGCGAATGGTGTGGGTCGCCACAGCTTAGCCCACATGGTACTTACTTTAGACTCAGGGATCCAGAAAAGAGGTTACGGAATCTCCCTCTATGACTAAAGAAAGCTGATGAGGTCAGGGATGTGTCAGGGATGACCCTGCATGCAGACTCACTGAGGCCTTGGCATAAAAGTGTGAACGTGAAGCCTGGATTGCCTTGGAGACCTCAAAATTTTGAAGATGCCAGAGTTGTGGAACACCGGCTTAAGAAAAGTGCTAATGGAGAGAACAAACCCCAAGAGAAAGAAGTGTGTTGCGGTCAACCAAGCTAAAACGAATTTGGTCCACTATTTCCTCACTATGCTCCCTTCCCTACTGAAAAGGTTTTGCAGCCCAATAAATCTCTCTGCCAACGCAATAATCCAAATCAAACCAAATTAGAAAAAAACCCAGGTTTAATGGATACCAGAGCCCCCAGGTGGCCTTCCAGGCCCTCAGAGAGGAGACAGGGAAGGAAGACTGGGAAACCATGTTTGTTCTCTGGGGGGTAGTTTAAATACCCTGGGGGAGTGGTCTTGAACATCTCTAGGGAGGGGGTCATCATTTGGCAGGCTTTCTCGGAGGTAGAGTCTGGATTGAGGCAGCTCTCAAGGGAGAGGATTCCAGATGAAACTTTCATCCCAGACATTCAAAACTTTTTAGATAGAGGGATGCCAGGGGCTGGGGTGCAGCCTTAACCCAAACACCTACATTTTAGAATGGCAATGTATATCCTGTGCAGTTGTACATTTGAAATATGTGGTCTGATTTTTTTATTTTAATTCTATAGGGGCTGATAGGGATTAACATTATTTGAAAAGATTGGGCCTCCTTGGAGTAGTTGTGGCCTTATTGGAGAAAGTGTGCCACTGGTAATGCTCAAACCCAGCCCAGTGGCTCTCTCTTCTTGCAGCATGCCGATCTAGATGTAGAACTCTTGACTTCTCTATCACCATATCTGCCTGTGTGCCACCATACATCTTACCATGATGGAAATGGACTAAAACTCTGAACCTATAAACCAGCCCCAATTAAATGTTTTCCTTTGTGAGTTGTCATGGCCTTGGTGTTTCTTCACAGCAACAGAAACTATAACTAAGACATTATTCTAGATGTTGTAAAAGTAAATCCAATGGCCTGGCCTGGGTACCCTCTCCCTTTAAGAGACAAGCCCCTCCCACTCCCAATCTCCTCCTTCCCACCAAGGCAAGTGATCTGCCCACCTCCTCTCCAGCTGACTCTTTCTCTCTCTCCCTCTTTCTTCTGGAGAGGCAGAAGCTCTCCTCCCACTTCTCCCTTCCCTCTTCTTTCCTCTCTTTCTCTCTTCTTCTCTCCCCACCGCTAAATAAACTCTATACCTAAGCTCTCTCTGCATGGCATATCTGTCTGTTTTCCACTCACCAGAACCCCAGCGCAATCTCAGGTCACCTGCTGCTGCCCCTCGTGGAAACGACCTCCAGGCACCTGATAACACTAGATCTTGTAATGTTAGTGATTCACAGCATAAAATAGACAGAAATGTCCTAAAGTGTGTAATTCTTCACTTCAATATAAAAGACACACATTTGGGTTCAATAGTATATCTTATTCTTCTAGATGATGGTCCCCTTGGAGTTTAGGTTTGTACATTATTTTACTGAATGAGTTGCCAGAGAGAGTTATAGCTCTCAAGGTTGTGGTCATAAGACTAAGAATCATTTTTTGTTGCTGTGATCAGTCCTTCATGAGTCCTCTAACTTACTTGTTTGCAATTTTCACCCTGGGTCAATGTTCACATTTCCTTTCTTCAATCTTATCACTGAAAAAAATATAAGACCATGATTTGGAAATTACACATGCTATTTGCTATAGTTATTAACTATTTCTCTAGTAAAAGTGCCTTGGTTTGGATAATTAATTGAATTATTTTCATACGTATAGGTGTCTTAATTTTCCTAGAACTGAAAAAAAACATTTGAAATTCCTAATAATGATACCACTCTGTCTGTCTAAAGTCTAAAGACACACTGTACTTCATAACAGAAAAAAAAATGATACTCATGTCATTTTAGAAGTTTTTAACTTATTTATATTGGTTGGCTGTTAACTGCATAAATGCATTTCATTCCTTAATTATAGTTTTAACCTCTGCTCTCCACATAACTGATTCTTTCTTTCTTCTACAGAAAACCAGAAAATTTGAGCTTTTTTTTCTTTTGTGAAGTTCTAGTTCTGATATAGAATGGTGTGAGAGCTTCACTTATGCCAGTTGGATCTAAAGCAGTGTGAAAATACCAGACGTGTTGAAGATAAAACAAACTTCTGTAGAAGATATCAACAGTCAAAAAATAGGTCACTTCCAACTTAGGACTATAAAAGTAAATAATCAAGATTTAAAAATGCTTGTCTGAGTGTAAGAACTAGACAAAATGTTTTAGCTTGTTAAAACAAATTTTATCCTCACAGAAGGTGAAAAATAGTCTTTTTTCTTTTTTCTTTTTATTTTGCTTGGGCAGATCAGTTTTATAGTACTTACCTCTGGGCTTAAAACACTGAACTAATGAATAAATATTAAGTTTTGCAGTGTTCTGTTCAATATGTCACCAAAAGTACTCTGTAGATGTGGAAATATGGAAACTATGTTTCTATTGTAGAAAATCTGTTAAGTAATGTGAAAATAAGAATCATTCCACTAATCAAACTCAGTAATAGCTTCCTTTTGGGAAAGGAGAAAAGCAAGGGCCTTAATTTTGTCACAGTCTTTATTTGACAGAATTTCTTTTCCCATTTTATGTTGATATTTAAGGACATATTTTTCTTAAAAATTTAGTTTTCCAAGACATTTCCATTATTTAAAGCTTGGGTTCCCCAGAATTTTCAGCAGGAAGTGTATTTTTTAATATGTTGGTATAAATATGTAGGTTAGTCAAAATCAGTATCTCTGAAAAAATAAAAATAAAGTGTTAAGGATATGTCTTTAGAAAATCATAAATTTATTATTATTATTTTATAGTATGGGAGAGTATTATCACTATCTCTGGATGCCATTGATTTTCAGATTAAACTTTATTGGATGTAACTTTTGAAAGTGACAACTACTGCATTAGATATTTGGCTATGGCAAGGGAAAAGTAGCAAAACTATCATAAATCTCAAGAACAAAATATTTTTCATCATAGAAGTATATATGTAAATACAGACATTAAAATACAAAATTATAAAAAATACTGATAATATATATCATGTGTATATTATATAACATACAAGGGAAATAAAATTATGGACAAATTTTTATTTGCATAATATATATGCACAATGAAAGTATCCAGTACCTGATGGAAGTTGAAAAATGTTGACATCTTTCTGGTTAAGGTGTGTGAACTTCCACTCCTCACTATACCTCAAAACACTACTGAAGACTTCAAAATTTTATTTGGAAAGCACAGATAGAAATATCAACTAAAGATTCTAGAAGTTAGCATTCAAGCAAAGAACATTTAAGGGGTAAATCTTGAAGAGTAAAATAAATGCACGTAAAATCTACATAAAATCTATGGCACATAACTTAGAAAAGTGCCTGAGCGACAGTAAAAACGTTAATGTGCAAGCAAGGCTGGGGCGCACCAAAAGGAAGACAAAGAAGAAATCAAAATACTCTTGAATTTAGACCCATAGGGTCAGAAATGTGAAATCTCCTGTATTTCATAAATGAGTACATTTTTCAATGTTAAACATGCTGGTCTGAGGAAAGCAAGGTGTATGCAGAAAGCATGTTTATCGTAGTCAAATTCATCACAGTAGCTGGAAATTAGCATATTCTTGAAAAATAAAAAAGCAAATCAGTCAAAAAATGAAGATAAAGGGTTACACAGGAATCAAGTCAATTGGAAAGTATGCAGACATGTATATGGCTGAAAACTTGGAGTTGAAAAGGTCATTATTTGATTTTAAGTGATACACCTTATTACTAACACAAATATCTCTCAGTCCTGAGAAAGGTGTGACAGTGTCTATTGCTGCATCCACAGCAATATCTAGTATCTATCTAATATTTATAAATATTATTCCAAAATCACTAGATATGCAAAATCCCAGAACAATGATTTATATGCAGGAAATCATGTTCATGATGCAGAAATTGTGAAAAAGCCTTCACAGAAGCATTTTAAACACATTCAAAAAGTTGTGTTTTTTTTTTTTAAAAAAAAACTATGTTTAAATTGATCGAGGTAAGTACGGCATCAATGAGAAGTGAGCAACCCTAACAAGAAAATGCAAGGTCCTGAAGTGGTGCTTTCAGACTGAGGGGCACAATCAATGAGAAAAGTGTCACAGTGGAACAGAAAGAAGGTAATACTTGAATTTAGAGCGGTAGAAAATTTCCAACCTAAAACCCATGGGGAAAGTGTCTTAAGAGAAGGGAGCAGAGCTCCAGAGACCAGTGGTGACACATGATGCAGTCCAACATGCATCCAGATGAAATTTTAGGACCCAAGCAGCAGAAAGTAGCAGGGAGAGATAGGATAAAGTGGCTTAAAAAGGATTTCACAGTTTGGTAGAAAATAATAAAGAATCAGCTGCTGTCTGGACCTTCAAAAAAAAAACCGAACAAGAAATACAGTTCTAGCCGGGCAGTGATGGCTTTTAATCCCAGAACTCAAGAGTCAGAGGCAGCTGAATCTCTGTGATTTTGAGTCCATCCTGGTCTACAAAAACAAGCACCAAGGCTACAAAGAGAAACCCTGTGTTGAACAAAACAAAACACACATACACACACAAAAAAAAGAAAGAAAGAAGGAAAAAAAGAGAAATCTAGTTCTGGAATCTGGAAACAGAAAATAAGAAAGTTAAGTTACAAATTGTCAAAAGGAAAATTTGAAAACAATTATGCAGGAAAGCCACAATAATTTTAATGGTCAGCTTGTTAAAAATTACAAAACCCAAAACACTTTGGTTTGATATTTATAAAATTAAAAAACCCACAAACATATGTAAGAAAATACTTAAATTTCAACATATTAACGTAAAAAGTTTATTACATATTCTTCAAAGGCTGCAGAAACTGATTCAAATGTTAAGACATTTTTGGTAAACTAAATCCCAAGGGAGTTGTTTTCAGAAGCCTGATATGTAAGAAATGCTACATCTTCATTTTGAAGGGAAGGAATCTATTTAGAAAGAATGGATGTCATGAGTTCCTTCACTTGCATGACTGAGGCAAAAGTTGTCAGACGGAAGCCAGGGATACAACGGGAACACTCCTTTCAACAAAGCTGGAAGAACGAGAAAGAGGGAGGAGACTGAAGAGAAGGAACAAGAGAAAAAGAAGAGGGAGAGGAGGAGGAAGACTAAGAAGAAGAAAATAAAGAATATCTATTTTTTTGTTTCTAAAATGATGAAATAAAAATTACATTATTTACTATTTGATTTATACACATGCACATGTACACACTAACACACACTTCTATACACACAATGTTTATGGCACTAAGATTATACACACAATGTCTGTGGCACTAAATTTGAGAGCATGCACAAAAATAAATTCTTCCAACTTTTAATAGTTTACCTGAAGTAATTTGCTAATATTTCTAAATAGATGAATGTGTTTGGGAGTCATCTGTTATTTTATTTGGCTAAAATAAAAGTAGGCATGGACGAACAATACAAAAATACAAAGTAAGGTTGTAGGTATGACTTTACCACATCAGTAATGCAGTAACTGTCAAAGTGTTAAATATTCCAGTGCAAAGACAACTTGTCAGCTGATGGAAAATTGGGAGCCTAGTGTCTGTAGTATACATGAGATACACTGTAAATGCAAAGACACACACAGAACAGTGAGAAACTAGAAACACATATGCAACTGATGAGCATACAAGAGATAGTATGCCAGAGATCCCAGGTAAAACATTTCTAGAAAGAGAAGCAAGAAATACCTCCAATCAATCACCTGTTTTCTTTTTAGAAACTGGAGAGGGAAAGTAATCCTCAAATAACAAACTTCACAGCAGAAATCAATAAAACAGAAAGCAAAGAAGCAATAGAGAAAAAAATCAATGGAATGAAACTGAGTTTTCTCTAAAAACTAGTAAAATCTATATAGCTGGAGAAATATTAGTAAAATAACAGACATGAATTATCAGTATAAACAGAGAATGAATCATACCATAGATCTCACAAATTCAAATTGAAAAAAAAGGTTCTGCTAGAAATGACTTTATTCCTATACATTGTTGACAGGTAAATTGAGCATTTCTTTTTACCAAAATAACCAAATTGTCAAAGTTTATTTAAGAAGCAGATATAGTGAATCACTTTGATTAACTTGGCAGAAAAAGTGAAAACATAGTAATTGAGGGCTTGCTATAACTAAAATCTGCAAAAACATTTTCTATGAAAAATAGCTACCAAGACTCATAAGTTCAGTATTCCAAAACCAATTATAAGAACTTGTAATGAAATAACTTGCAAATTATATTTAAAATTCTGTTTTTGATGTCAGGTGGTGCACAACTTTAGTTCCAGCACTTGAGCTGTAGACGTTAGCCTGGTTTACAAAGTAAGTTTCAGTATAACCAGGGATTTTTACATAGAGAAACCCTGTCTCATAAATCAAACTAAAAATTCAAATTATGAGAAATAGATATACTTAGGAATAAATATCACAAAAGGTGAACAGTCTATATTTAAAAATAAAAAGTGAGCTAAAAATTTAATACTTCAATAAATGGAAAGATATTGCCATATTCATCAATTAGATAAATCAATATATTTAACATAATTTTCTTGAGTTTAATTGTAGGGTTCAATGTAATAGAAAGAAAAGTTCTTTGATGATTTTGATAGTAATTACTAACCTAATTTAAATGTTTATATCAAAGTTTTGTTTTTGTTTGTTCTGTGTGTGTTTTGTTTTTATTTTTTGTTTTTTGACTTTTTGATTTTTTGAGACAGGGTTTCTCTGTAGCTTTGGAGCGTGTCATGGAACTAGCTCTTGTAGATCAGGCTGGCCTCGAACTTACAGAGATCCAACTGCCTCTGCCTCCCCAGTGCTGGGATTAAAGGCATGTACCACCACTGCCTTGCTAAAATTTTGGGTTTTAAAAGAGAAAAATTAAATTGAAAAATCAAATAACTGGGGAGATATAGACTTCTGGTTTGAAAACAAATAATAATAAATAAGAAAATAGCTGATGTGCCTAAAAATACACAACTACATTAATGGAGCAAAAAACAGAGTCTAGTATTATATCAGGCAATAGAGTTGACCAAAATGCATAGTTAATTCTTTGGAGCAAAGAGCCTCTTTCAATGTATTGTGCAACAATAATTGACTATCTAACCCCATCAAAATATGCTTGTCCTTTAAAATGATTTTGACATAAGCATACAAATTACTGGACTTCATTCTGGCAGTTTTATCCTAATATGCCGTTTTACCTTGTTCTTATTTATTTTCTTTCTTGTCCTCCATCTATCAAGTGAGCCTTTCACACATCTGGCACATTCTTCCAAAAACAGTTTCCCTTTCTGCTTTCATGTCCTGTGCATTCTGGGAGGCAGAGACAGACAGATCTCTGTGAGTTTAAGGTGTGGTAGCACACACCTTTAATTCCAGCACTGGGAAGCAGAGATGGGCGGATCTCTGAGTTCAAGGACAGCCTGTTCTACAGAATGAGTTCCAGGACAAAGAAACACAGAAACCCTGTCTAAAAAAACCAAAAATTAAAAATAAGAAAATAAAATTTAAAATAAAGCCATGGAAAGATAAAAAACACACAGAAAATCTTGATACTGTATGTTATTATGCTCTCTTTAAATTGTTTAAATGCTGAAAAAGGAGCAACAGCTGCTGAAAGATATTTGCTTATAAATGCTGCTAAACTAATCCAAGATAGGTATTTTAAAAATACCTTGACTTAAAATTGAATTAAAAAATGTATGTGACTTTAAAAAAGAGATTTTGTTTCTGTTTCCACAGAAAATGAGAGGCTCTGGAGTTATTCAGTTAAGAAAAATCAGGTTTGATCAAGGAAGAACACCTGAGAAATCTCCAGTAGNTTATAAATGCTGCTAAACTAATCCAAGATAGGTATTTTAAAAATACCTTGACTTAAAATTGAATTAAAAAATGTATGTGACTTTAAAAAAGAGATTTTGTTTCTGTTTCCACAGAAAATGAGAGGCTCTGGAGTTATTCAGTTAAGAAAAATCAGGTTTGATCAAGGAAGAACACCTGAGAAATCTCCAGTAGTAATAGATGACCCAGGTGTCAGAGTTCTACATCCAGAACAGGTTCAAGATGCTGCCTGAGATAATCAAGACTCTAGGATACACCAGTCAAGACTTGACCATAATTCTAAATTTTCTTTAGGTCCCCATAAAATTATCAGCGTCCCCAACCAGCCGGAAGTAGCCTGGAATAGTACACCCACATTCCCGAAAAATGGACTATGAGTATTTTCCTTTGTTTAAAAAAAAAGGGGGTGGGAGTGGTACGGGAGAATTGTCCGTATTCTGTCAATGATATTTTAAATAATGCTGATTGGCCAGGCAGGAAGTGTAGGCAGGTCAACCAGACAGGAAGTAGGGGCGGGGGCAATGAGAACAGGAAAATGCTGGGAAGGAGAAAGCCCATTCCTCTTGAGTTCTGCCCAGACCACGAAAGAAGCAGGATGTGATCTGCCACACTGAAAAAGGTACTGAGCCATGTGGCTAACATAGATAAGAATAATGGTTTTAATATAAATTATAAGAGCTAATAAGAAGCCTGAGCTAATGGGCCAATCAGTTTATAATCTTATAGAGACCTCTGTGTGATTTTCTTTGGGGCTTACTGGCTGTGGGAACTGGGCAGGACTGAAACCCCAACAAGCCTGCCCCTCATGTTACACCCAATCCTCTTTTCCTTAAGTTTCCCTCTCATGGTGCTCCACTCCCACTCTTATATTTCTTGGCTGGGTAGTTTGTGCATGCAAACATGTGTACCTATGCATATTTGCATGTAGAAGTCAGGAGTCAATACTGCATGTCTTCATCAATCCCTCCTTACCTTCTTGATTAAGACTGAGTGTTTATTGAACTTGGAGCTCACTGATTAGGCTATGCTGGCTGGCCAATGAACTCCAGGCATCCTCTTTTGTCAGAACTGCAGTACTGGCTTACAGATGTGCAGCTCTGAAGATGGAAAATAAAACGAAATCCCACACTAGCTCACAATTGAGTTCAATAAAAGGTTATTTATTTAGGGGTAGATGCACAGATCACAGTCCTCTGCTAGAAGGGGGAAACAGCAACAAATCTGGCAGCTGGAAGAGAGAGGAAGCACATACTTTACATTGGCATTTATAGTATAAAAGGCCACGCCGAAGTGGGTGGGTAACTTAAAGACTACTTACTGAAAGATTTTCCTACAGCACCTCCCCCTTTTGTTTAAAAAAGAGAGTTCTAAGCCTAATACAAAATTATATACAATAAGAACAAATATCAAGTATAAAAATTAGAATTACGGCAAGCATAAACAATATCAAGCAAGAAACATGATAGATGTTTCAATAATTACCCTATTCTAAGGAGTCTAAGTCTTGTATTATAAATAACTTGGCCAAATTCATGAAAGGTAATTATCTAAGGTAGCTAAGACTATCTAGTCTTCAACCCCATCTAAGACCTGAGAAGGGAAATATTACTTGAGTAAGCAGGAAGTGCAATCAAGCAACTTCCA
>LOJH01000670.1:19096-43091 GCA_001685095.1 Ellobius talpinus
TCTTACCCTGTCTTGGCAGGATTTGACAGTCTTTTTTCTTGTATCCTGCTTGTCATGTCCAGACAGCATGCATTTTGTCAGTAGTAGATGCATGGGCAGTTCCTTGCCCAAAGGCCAGTTTTGCCAAGAAGAAAGCAAGTTCTAAAGGAGTGTCTTCAGACTTCAACATTCTCTCAGGAATAGATTGGTGCTGTCAGGAGCAATTGTAATTGTGTCTTACATCAACAGAAACCTTAGTTATTTAAATGCCATATTCTACAGCTCTTTGAAGTGGTTGAAGATTACNNNNATATTCTACAGCTCTTTGAAGTGGTTGAAGATTACCTATATATGCAGAATACAACCTCCATGTATCTAAAGAACCTGATTAGTCTAAATATAACTATGACAAACATGGATGACTATTGAACTATAATTCTTAATACCTATATCACTTAAAGACTAAGACTTCATATTAGAATATTAAACAGTCTTTAAACAACTGTGCAACAAATGAGGACAATGACCTCAAATGTAGACAATGTATAAGTATCTTGATCAGAAGTAGAAATGTATATTGCAATATCATAAATATATCCTAAAATTGTATCAATATACAAAATGTCTTCAGGAGAGGTAGAAGCATTCATGCATGCAACATGACAAAATAACTTTGCCTAGGTATACAAATATTATAGACAAAATAGAAACATTCAAAATAATTTAAGGTTGTATCAATATACAAGAATCTGTACCAACATAAATTGCCTATAATGGCTGTGTCATCTATGCCTTATTTTTGACTCTCTAGCAAACACGATTTTCACATTTAGCATAATGTTGACTATAGGTTTTTTTGTAGACTTTAGTGTTTTGAGTTGTATCACTTAGATTCCTTGTCTCTTCAGTATTTTTATTAGCAAGAGAGGCAAAGCTTTGATGAAAGTCTTTTTGTGTATTAAAAAAATCTTGTAATTTTGTCCTTTGGCCTCTTTATCTGCTGTATTGCATGTATTGATTTGACTCCCATCCTTGGGATGAAACTAAGATAGTCGTGGTGCATGGTCTTCTTAATGTGTTTTTCAATACACTTTATGAGTTTATTATTGTGAATTCCACAGTATAATTCTTAGGGATGTTGGCCAACACTATTGTTGCTGTTGTTGTATCTCTTTCAGTTTTGGTATGGGAGTAATACTGTATTTATTGAATAAATTTGGTCCTTCTCCTTTCTCTTTTGTGAAGCAGTTTGAAGAATAATGGTGTTAACTATCTCTCAAATGGTAGAATTTGGCAGTGAATGTTGTCTGGTCATAGACTTTTCTTTGTGATAACACATGTTATTATTGTTTCTGCTCCATAGCTTGTTGTGGACTTGTTTAATTTATCCATTTCTTTGTTTTATTTTGTCTTATCATTTCTACTTAGGAAATTACTTACTTTTCTTTAGATTTTTTGCCTTTATGGAGTGTAATTTTTGAAGTATTCCATAATGATTTCTAAATTTTATGGGTATCTGTTGTAATCTTACCATTTTGCTCCCTAATTGTATCACTTTGAAACATGATTTTTTCATAGTTTTGATGGTGGTTTGTAATTACTTGAACAAAGAAAAAGTTTTGTTTGGTTGGTTCTATGTGCTTTTCTGTAGTTTCTACTTCATTAATTTCTGTTATCATCTGTTTTTATTACTTGGTTTATATTACCTTTAGATTTTTTGTTCTCATTTGCTAAGCATTGGTGTACATTATTAAATTATATATTTTTGATCACAGAAAGTATATGTGTTAGAATTTCCTAAGTTGTTTCCCCAAGGTTTTCATAAGTTTTGTTTTTAATGCATTTCTAGATCATTAAATTTTTCTCCTTGATTTCTTCAGTGACGGATTGGTCCTTCAAGTATGTGTTGTACAGTCTCCACATGATTTTTTAGTTTATATAGTTTATTTTCCTCTCAAGTTTAAAAGTATTGTACTATAATCTTATGAGATTCAAAAAATTATTTGACTATCATTTAATTCTTTTGTGTTTTAAAGACATTTTATTACCTAAAATATAGTCCATTTGGAAGTCTTTATCAATTGCTGAGAATAATGTATATTTCCTTTCTGTTGGATGAAATATTCTGTACCATTAAGAAAAATCTGCTTTGTCTATTGCATAGTTTATCTCTGAAATACTCATTTTGGTAGAGTACCTAAAGATGTATTAAAGTCAAGACTGTTTCTGTATCAATATCAGACAGTTTATGACCATTAGTATTTGTTTTATGTGACTGGAAGCCCAACATTTGGTGTCTTTATAATTATTGTTGTTGTATCTTTTTGATGGATTGTTCTATTCATTAATATGTAATATTTCCTTTGTCTATCCTATTTTGGCTAGAAGTCTACTTTGTTAGATGTTAGAGTAGCTACGGCAGTATGTTTTCCCTTTAAACTACTTTTTACATTCTTTTGTGTCTATGAAGATGGTATTATATCTATGCTAGCTTTCTTTGGGTTAAGTTCCAGAATCTTTATTAAGAAGTTTTCAATGGTCAGTATATTAAATATTTTCATGAAATTCCAAATATGCTCACCTATATTTAGGTAAAAAATTACCAGTCTTTTGGGGATTTAAAATGTGAATGATCTTATGGTATTTATGTATATGTCAATTTGGTTAACTACTGAATGATAATCTACAACTATGGCAGAAATAGGTAAGACGGGATATTATATATCACTTAATTAGATAGTAAAGCCATTTAATAGATTTTAATTATCCTATTTATTTCCTTATTATAGTCTATTCATTATGGTAGCCATTAGCTATATGTGAATATTGGACAATAAAATGTGTCTAATATGAATATGGAAATAACTTTATTTTTATCTTATTTTAACTAGTTTAAATGGAAAACTATTAATAGATTCAGTTGATGAAAACTTTTAAATATGGAATTGAAGTACAGATTATGTATCTCCAGTGACATTTATGTTCAAATTAGGAGCTGGTTAATTTTAAAATAGTCATTGTAATATCTAAAAATTAGCACAATATATTTTATTAGCAGTGCATTGTATGAGTTATGTGGTGAATAGTACCTGTTTTTTTCTCTATATAAAATTTCCAAGATGCATTCTGAACATGAACAATAGACAATGTAAAATGATGTGTGTGACTGTCACTGAGTTTGTATATGGAACTACCACTCTAAGGTCCACTTTAATTTTTCTGAAAACTTACTTTACTAAATGTCAAATACATGGCATTTTCAAAAGTAAAAAGTATAATAGTTTTAGATAGCTTTTACAGAATTCGAGTTTACATTTAAATAATGAAAACTGGCTATTTTTGTTGGAAAAAAGGCGTGTTCTTTCTGAAATATAGAACAATTTTCATTAGAGAAAATATTATTAGTTCATTAATACTTCTGTATCAATTGGGAATGAAAATAAAGGTGTCTCATCATCTACATCTCAATGGATATCCAACATCATTAGAACTGGGGAACAGACTTCAGTATTGCCTGCTTTTGCATATTACTCTGAAAATTCTTCCTCGTTTTCCTCACATAAACCAGTAGAAGGAGATAAATGTAACCTTTTTCTCCATGCTGATCACTCTTAGTCATCAATCCCCAGAGACTACTGCATTGCTTTTCAGAAGTTAATAATTGAAGTGCAATGATATTCCGTAAACTTCCCTTACCTCAATTTTGGGAAAAGTAAAGACTTGTGCTTCAGTTTGCATTAGGCATTTGGAATATAATAATTGTTTTCTTTAGTTCTTAGAAAGATGTTAGCCAATGCATGTCATTCTGGTCTTGTCAAATCTACCAGCCATCCTATCCTTTGTCCCCATTGTTAATACTGATAATGAAAAGGGAGGGAAATATTGCCAGGCAAGTGTACTCACAGTGGGACTTTATTTCTTTAAGATTTCTAATTCAAGTGAAGAACTGTAAGTGAAAAATATTTTTATTACATCTTTAATCACTTTCTTCTTTGCTGTTAAAGTGAAGGAAAATATACGGGTATATTTACAAGTTGCTATGTGAGCAGTTATTGTGAAATTTATGCTGTGTAATGGATTATGGAAAGTAGCTTTGAACAAACTAAATGCCCATTTCATTTGATCAAAGCATGTTTTCACAAATCCAATAATTATGCAATGTACTATTTTTTATAAAGTTTTCCAAAGTGTGGTAAACAATCACTAGGCTCTCCTCATTTGCACAGGAAAATGGACTTATAGGCTAAGGGTGATTTATGTACTGAAGTAATTTAAATTCCATACTTCCAAAGTCACATTGCATATGTTACATGCCTATAATTATGCTCCTCCGGGTGTGCAAGCCAAGAAGGTGGCAGAGTCAGACGCAAAGAAAGAAAGGAGATTGATGATATGGTATTTTGTTAATACAATGCAAAGGCACTAACAGATTATGAGCCTCTTTCTTGCCTTTCCTCCTAGTTCTTTCTAAATTACATTTTCAAGCTGATGTCTTCACTGATCTGTCATTTCCTGGAACTGCCGTCATTCTGCTGTATTGAGAAAAACTGAAAAATGCTAAGCAGAATATTTCCAATATATAATTCAAATTCTTTTAGATTAAAGACAAAAGGTCTCCCTAGCTCCTCTCACCACCACTCCATACATGCACTTCCTTACATGTCAGATACATGTGGTTTTGAGTCAAATAATTTTCTCCTTTCTAATCTTTGGAGACATTTGAGTAGGAGAACGATTTTACTGGAACCAAGATAAGGCTCTGGGGTTCTATGAAAAGTTTCCTGAAAGGAGGACAGTGCGTTCTAGAAGACTGGCACTTACTTCCCCATTCTTAAGTTACAGTTTTATCCATTGTTGTGTTAAAAGGAGTGATGTGAACCTGTCTTTGGAGGGGTAAGAGGATTTTTGAGTTTCTAGGCACTTTGTATCCCTCTTATTAGGGTGCTTTAGACAGACTGGGTTTTTTTTTAATAGGAGCACAATTTGGCAGGCTAAGTGCATCTTTAATAAATTATACATCCTAATTCCTGTCTGATGCAAGAGCCATGATGTTCCACAGTTGTCTCCTTCATGTTGACTCCATGGTATGTTCTACACATTCTATTTTCTGCTATTGCAGTTTTAGTCATGTGCTCCTGTGCTTTTTTGTTCCTAGTCTAAAGAAAAATCTCATCTCATCAATACAAATATGCTCTGTCACGTTGTGTGTGTTCCAAAAGAGAAATGCTACGTTTGCATTTCTTTCCGTGGGGAAACTACCCTTTGATACCGTTTTTAATGTCAGTTTGATTGTAGCTTATTGTTTTAGCCTGATTTTGTGACTTCAGAGATCATGTTTTCAATAAATGTGTTTTTATACATTTGATGACACAACAAAACAACGAGGTTATATGCAGGGAAAAAATTGAAGGCCAGTGTAAAAATCAAAAGGAGAATGACAAATTATAATGAATAACTTTCCTCATGTTACTAGAAAAAGGAAGAATCTTTAGAATGTCACCGTAGTATGTTTTTACTACCCTGAGAAAATACCTGGTATAGAATAACCTATTAAGGAAGATTCTTCTTTTGACTTATGGTTTTGAATCCAGGTTGGCACTAGCATCTTCTTATCTTTTGGTAAGAACAGATTGCCAGGAAACTCACAGTAGCAAGCAGGTATACACAGAAGACACAAAACCAATTCATATAAGAACAAAACCAGCTTTTTCAGAAGGCCAATTATTTCTTTTAAAAACCTAACAACCTCTTAAAAGTCCGATTGCTTCTCAGCAGTGTTCTAGGGGATTACGATTTCTTAATGAGTCTTGATGAGGAGAAGCACCTCTACATCATAATAGATGGATCTGAAAATAGTTTTTGTTTTGTTTAACCTGAAATGCTGTTTTGTAGGTATGTTATATGACTGTGAAAATTCAAACCTATTCAAGTGACATTTCAAGAAATACAATAAGCTTGTCTAGACTTTAAAAAACAGCTTTTCCTTTTTCATTTTGTCATAAATATTCTTCTGAATCAAAATTTTAAAGAGAAATCAAAAAACAAACCTATTAATAAAATAAAGGGTGATGTGTTAATTTCTTGTTACTTTCACAAATTGCCTGACAAAAGCAAATTAATGAAGGAAGTGTTCATTTTGGTTTACAGTTTGAATATCCAGTTCAACATGGGGGGGAAGGCATGGAGGTGGGAGTAACTGTGGCTGTGTGTGAGGATTCATTAGGCTGGTTGTTCACACCGAGTTTGCATTAAGAAATCCAAGATAGATGCTTGTGAGTACTCAGCTGGCTTTTCCTCCCCTGCCCTTACTCAGTCACCTGTAATTATTTTTAGTGTAGAAGTAGCTAGATTTGGCCACATGACATAGAAAATTGTAAACACCCTGCATGTCTTTCTTATGACTATTTTTGAATTTGAAAATTGATATCCGTAAGAACCATGACCACCAACAAAGTGATACATTATTGTGTTCCTTCGCGTACTATCCAAGGGCTATATTTTAGTTTGATGATTAACTTTGAATTATGTTGTGTAGACACTTTGGTCCTAAAAATACTTGGCTATAACTATATCAAAGACCAACAATTCAAACACGGAAAAATTATATGTATTTATATACATATGTATAATTATATAAATTATATATTCATAAAATATATGTGTGCTTTTGCATATAATTATGACTCATGAATAGATATAGGAAGATGATTTATATATATCAATAGACAAGCATGTTATTACTCATACTATAATACTGAATAATTGTAATTATTTCCAAACATCAATAATGCTGAAGCTAAAATTAAGAAACCATTTCTAAGCATTTAATTACTTTTTGGCATGATCACTCTAAATCCATTATATCTGAGACAAATGGGGAATCACATACCTATAGTCCAAGTGCTTGGAAAACTGAAGCAGAAGGATCATAAGTTTGAGAGCATATTGAGCTACATAATGATATCTTGTCTCAAAAAACAGATATCAATCTAACAAATGAAAATTCATTATATGTAATAATGTATAACAGTTTCTAACAAGATTAGAAGCAATGGTTAATCCAGGGTCTTCTTGAATTTTCCCAAGAACCTTTCTCCATAAAATTATTTTAATGAGGCTAAATAATGTAAACCTTTTTCTAGTAGTTTTCTTATCTATTTATTCATCTTTTAAAAGATAGGGTTTCTCTGTGTAGACTTGGCTATTCTGGAACTTGCTCTATAGACCAGGATGGCCTCAGACTCACAATCACCTTTTGAGTGCTGAGATTAAGGGCATGTGCCACCATGTCTGACTCTAGTAGTTTCTTAAGGATGAAATATTAGCTAAAAATTTCCTTAAAACATAGAAATAAAATACGTTAAGAATAATGAAATATTTCCTCCAGTTTGAACATTATTTCTTGTTAAAAAAGGAACCATTATAATTTGTATTTTTCTGTAAGTTCAAATTAAATTATTTTTAGCAGTTATTAATCATTCAATCTACAAATATTTATTATGTGTACAAATTATAGTATTAAAAAATAAAAATATACTTTTTCTAGTGCTAATGTAGATGGAAATATAAATGCACTTTTTAATCAAAATGATTATTTCTTTTATGAGTCTAGTTCAGTAAGCAGTGGGAGTATATAAGTTAAAATGCAGAAAATTATCAGAGTTCTTCATTTGTAGAAATATCTATGCTACTAAAGGAAACTGTATGGAGTCATTTGGGGCATCAGCTTATTAGTTTCATATTCTATACGTAAAGGCTCTAATTCATATCTTGAAGACATTTTTAATAATTCTAAAATTGAATTTTAAACCAGGAAGACACAGAGATTGTTCTAGTGTTTGTTTTAAAGATGTCACGAATAAAATGAAATATGGTATTGGCCTCAAGAATATAGTTACATACACTGTAACATTTTATGAGTTCAGTCAAACCACTTGAAAACAAACAAACAATGGATATCAAGAATTTGAACCACCTCCATCAACACCTGAGGTAGGTGGAAGAGTTGGCACTGAGGTCCTAAGTGTGGGAGACTCATTCCTGACCCCCCACCAGCGGCAAAACTCGGGAGAGCAGGCCCTGTACTTTGCCCGGGCAATGTAATAGGGCCAACCCTGTTAGTGCAAGTATGGGTGACCCAGCCCCGAAATTGTGAGCATGGGAGAGCTGTAAGCATTACCCATCTGTCTTGTGGTAGCCTGGTCAGGGAAGAGATGCCTTCCTCCCCCTTACCCATTAACACCTGGGGCAGGTGAGAGAGGTGGCCCTGTGGAAGAGTGAGAAAATCAATCCTATTAGTGCAGGTGTGGATGAACCAGCCCCGATGTTGTAAGCATGGGGTGGATTGCCCCTACAGCTGACCAGACCCAATATTATATCTTGACCTGCCCGATCATCTACCCCATCTATTATCTGCTGGAACATGTGAAGGGACCTGACCTGCAGACCCAAAAGTTGCAGGATCTCCACAACACAGGACAACAACGGGATATCCAGGAGGAGTCCTAGCATCTATAGTGAAGTACAAACTAGAGACCTCAAACCAAATCAATGACTCCTTGCAATGAATACTTGTAAGTAAAGATGTACGGACAAAGGTGTCGATGGCATGACTCACCATGATGCAATGCAGCTTCCATGACAAGATTCTTAAGTATTTCCCCTTTTTTAAATTAAATTTATTTTATTTTGTTCTGTTTTCTCTTAAATTCTGTTTTATTTGCAGGGGGAGTGCAGAAGTAGAGGGCAGATGCGCAGGGACAGGGAAATGAATGGGATTAAGATAGATAATGTAAAAAACACAGAATAAATAAATAAATAAATAAATAAATAGAAAATTTAAACCAAATAAGAATACACACTATCCTAATAGAACCTGAACAGGACGGTTGGGCCTTCATGAAGCCATGAAAATCCATTGCAGATCATGAAAGTTTGCTGTGTGCGTCTTCTCTCAACCTGCACACAGTTGTGCCAGGAGATGAGAACCTGTGCTTGGAGGTGCATCCATGCATTCCATTGTCAGGAGATGAATCCGTGCTTGGAGGTGCATCCATGCATTCCATTGTCAGGAGATGAATCCATGCTTGGAGGTGCATCCATGCATTCCATTGTCAGGAGATGAACCTGTGCTTGGAGGTGCATCCATGCATTCCATTGTCAGGAGGTGATAACCTGTGCTTGGAGGTGCATCTTTGCAATGGGAACTTGCAAAGACTGGACACCAGGACTTCCCTGTTTTCTAGAAAAGCATTGTTAAACATCTACTTGTCCACCAGTGACTCCTGACTTTGGAAGGTGCTAGCATTGAGAAACATGACATAGAATATATCTGCCTAGTATAATATATTCATCTCAAGGTGAAGGATTCAGATAAGATGGCATTCTCTAAACACTAGTGGATATATGGATAGATTGTAGGTGATGATGATATTGATGATTTAGGTGGCATATCACTCCCCTAAATTTATATTATGAATCTCTCTTAAATTTTGAGTGCCATCAGAAGTTTATCAGAACAGCATCTATGAAAGTGATTCTTGTGATAAGCTTAAGGGCAAGGCATTTGTCTTATCTAGATATTTATTGAAAGTGCTGAGCGTGGAATGATGAACAGTAGAAAGAGTGCCACAGTAAAGATACCTTGGAGATCATCTGTTCCGTCTTCTTTAGATTTGGGGGCACATAGAACCTGTATGCACTCATATCAGAAATGAAATGAAGCTATCCTTTTCGTAGCAGAATTCTTAGACGAGACTTGAAATATAAGCAGTTAGTGTTGCTAAATTAAATAGCAGTTACTAATTTAAAGTTGTCACATTTAAAATAATAAAATCCTGAGATTTAAATTCCTCTTTTCTTGAATTACTGTACTTTAAAAAAATGTTCTGGGCAGTGGTGACACACACCTTTAATCCCAACACTTGGAAGGCAGAGGCAGGCAGCTCTCTGAGATTGAGGAGGCCAGCCTGGCTTGCAGATTAAGTTCTAGGATAGCCAGGGCTACAGAGAGAGACCCTGTCTCAAAAAAAAAACCAACCCTCAGAACAATAAACAAATAAATGAACATACAATAATGCTGTTTTTAATGCATAAATATTTTTTATTGATTTTTATTGAGCTCTACATTTTTCTCTGCTCCCCTCCCTGACAATAATGCAGTTTTGAAATACTAAAATAGTTGTCAATAGTTGTACCTATTACTTTACAAAGCAACATTTCTCTGCATTTTTCCCATTGGTACTTTTCAATTTATAAACCTAAACTTTAGAAACTTTTTTCTAAATTTAATTTAATTCAAATTAGAATTTAAAAATGTAATTAATAATTTATAATACTGAAAAACTTGGTTTGCTGTAAGAGAAATTTTAAAGAACTAGTATGGTTTAGGTGAAGATTTTCCAAAAATCTTAGCAGAGACAGACCTTTGGATGAGAATAGAATTCACAATGTGATACTCTGTTGTTTTCTTTTACGACTACGTAGACAATTCTGGGGTTCATGAAACACAGTATTTGCAGAACGACTTCTGAGGAACTCCAAATTCCTAACAAATATGACTTTACTAACTGCACATGATGTTACATCTTTTTATTCCAAGAATATATACACTGCATATGTGAAAATCAAGGGAGCTGAAGCATAGGATGTGGACACTGTATTGCAGAGTCTCCAACAGTTGCCAAACAACTGAAGAATTGACTCTTTGGCAGAAGAAATGTATAATATTCATCATTGTGAAGAATGGTATCAGAAATAAAAGCAAACACACACATACACGCCTTCATCTTTTTTCTTTATTTTTACAGGTAAGACAACATTGATTATAATAAAATAATATTTCAGTATTTAATAATTGAAAAACTTTAATAGCTTGCATCTTGTTTTATAACTGTAAGTAATTATTATATTCCTAATGAATCCAAATATTTGGGAAGTATGTGTTGGATCTTAGCCTTGGGCATTGCTTGTTCTAAGTGAGCTCTTTCCATAGATCAACATCACCAGAATGAGGAAATTATATCTAAAAGTCACTAAACAGTTTGCTTACAAAAAAATGTCTGCACCTCAGAAATGTGATAAGAATTTAGAAGAAAAAAATTCCTAAAGGCTAATCCTCATAAATATCAGATGAGACTCTAAAATCTGTGATTTTGTTTCATATAATTTCTCTAATTTTATAGTATAATTTTTATTACAAAGCTTAAACATCATGTTAAAGTAATATGCATGAAGAAATCCTATCCCTCCCATTGCTTCTATTCCAATTCTCACAAGCACCTACTATTAAACCTTTGGTATTATGTCAGACACTTTTTCTGCATATAACCAAATAAAGACTTATTTTTACATAGGGCCATTCTATACATACTTTCCTGATAACTGGCTTTCTATGCTTAACCATATATAGTGCATATATTTTCTTTCCAATATATGAAGTGTCTTCTTATTCCTTAAAGCGACCTAACCATGTTTTCTGGTATAAATACACTGACATTTGCTGAACCAATTCCCTATAGGAGGACAGTTAGGCTGTTTCCAATGTTAATTCATCCTCAAGAGAATAGTTTCAAAAGATATGCATTAAGCATGTGCCAAACTATTGGTGATTTTGATGAAAAACACTAAACTCCTAGGGTGCACTCATCATCTAAACTCAGGATGAGAGAGAAATCAAGATTTAAATGTAGTTCAGTTTTGATGTCAGTTAGAGGCTATGAAGAATGTTGGAAAGAGACATAAACTTATAGCCTAAGAATCTAAAAGTTATAAATGGAAAACTCCAAATTTCACTTGTCAAAAATATGCACCGTCGCTGGCTGAGTAAGGCAAGAAGTATACGGGAAAACAGGCAGTGAATCGTCGTTGTAGGTTGTTGATGTCTTTACAAGAAAAGCTGGTGGCAAGCACAGTGCTCAAACCGTCAGCAAGAACACCCAGAATTTATATACCTTTTCATGTCAAGTCTACATTCAATCTCTTATTTGTCTCCTTTTCCCTACACTAAAGATCTCTATTCAAGAACCTAAGCTTGATCTTCCTACAGGGGATGTGCTATCGTTTGAAATATCAGTTTGATTGAGTCATGGGTTGGAAAGGTATCTTGCACAGTCTTGGATTCAGTCAAGGTTTCCCAGAACTGTTTGAGTCTGGACAGCCTCTTGGTTTCAGAATTAAATAGGAACAGGCTGTTTTGGAGTCAAGTGTAACAAGATGCAGCTCCCAGGATTCTTTCCTTTCGAGGAGACAGTGATGCAAAGCATTTTAGTGCTCCAATGTCTGTTCCTGACGAAGGCTTGCTTTTCACTCTTCATTGCCCTATCAAATTGAATAGAACTGGGTTTTGGTTAGACATGGAATTGGTAGATAAGCTATTAAACTTTAGATGCATGTGGAAATAGATGATATTAACCATTATGGTATTTATTTTTCTTCAAACTGGAGTGTGTTTCTTTTAGAAAGTCTTTTGTTCATAGGTGTTAGAAAGAATGTTTTAGTCTCTTTATTAACGAAAAAATGTGTCAAGCATGAAGACTTTCTTGTAAAGTATATGATTCTTGGAAACATGTGCTTCAAGACAGTGGTCAACATATTAGAAATTCTTTCCCCATTAAGTCCAAAATGACTTCACACAACTAGCTTAGTGTGCATATTAAAAGGCATTGTCTTAGAGTGACAGACAGGTCATCTACTTTAATTGGAGTCACCCAGTGTCTAGGACTATTCTTCATGTCTAAATGGTATGTGGTTTTATTTGCTTTATGATGCATTTTCCAATAGAGTATATTTCAAAACCAATTTTATTAATGGTAGTACCTACATGATGTATCTAATAATTTCATTAATTCCTCTGTTATTAATTGTTTCATTACCTTTCTCTAGTTAGTAGCAGTAAATACCGAGCACTATTTATTCATCAGGGATAGGAGTAGCCACTCTTCTGAGTGGTGAAGCTTATTAAGGAAAAGAAATGTCATTTCCTATGATTCCTCCCTGCTTTCACAACCCCTAGTCTCACCTGGAGGGAAGGCCAGCCTTAATTTCTAAATTAATTGCCATAAACATAATTTATATATACAAGGAACATGCGAAAATAGCTTCAGTGCTGATCTTCACATTAATCTTGTTATTCTACTCACAAAAGAAAAACTAGTGTTATCCTTTTATAAATAATTGATACAAAGCCTTCAACTGGGGAAGGGGATAGTGGCAGTGGCTTATTTAAAAGCTCAGATAGGCAAAATGATTTACTCTGGTAGGGACTGTAAATTTTTAGATGTTTAACTTTGTTTTAATCATTCCTATAATAAATATGAATCAGACATCTATCTTTAAACATCTGTGAGTCTGACTGAAGAATCTTATTTTATCCATATTGGTAACTGCCTAAAATCATCACAGGATTACAATTAAAACAAGAATAACTGCAGTAGGATATGCATGTCTAAATGCTTAACTCTTCACCCAGTAAAATGGCTGCTTTAGGATGCCTCTCTTAGGTGAGTTTAATTTCCTATTAATCATTAAAGAGAAATTATAACTGTATAAGAAAGACAAATATATCTCTTTAAATTTGTCTGTTGGATTGGCCAGGAATCACTGCTTAGCATTTTTAAAAACATGAACAATCCAGCATTTTCACAAGGAACATCGTCAGATGCCTGTATCCAATTGTCACTAAAAAGCTACCTCTGAAATCTTTTGAAAATCTTCCCGTTAATGCAGGGACCACTGCAAATTCTGGGTCAGATAGAATGAATTCATCTTCTCAGCAAGACTGGAGCTTTCCTGCATCCCTGTTAAGCTCACGTTATGGGCATGGATGGGACTGTTTATGACAGATGCAAATTGCACTTAACATCATCTGTATTTTACAGTTTATCACTAGGCACGCCTCCTCCAAATCCAATTTTTCCCTTTAAACTCCAGAATTCTGGACTCATCATAAAGCGAAAAGAGCTTGCTGCCACCTTCAAGGAACTCAAACTATCTGATTTTTTTATTTGCCGCTGCCATTAGATTGAAATGATTTTTCTTCAGTTTGCTCAAAGCCAGATTTAAAGTCAGGTCCCAGAGGAAACGGGAAAGTCGATCCCCGAAGCTGCTCAGTCGTTGTTTGCTTTTTTTTTACATGTAATATCCCACTTCTAAGCCAGGGTATAATTTAAAATACAAAGCACACTCTACATAAATATGTCCTTTAGAAATTTTCTAATCTGACATTTAATGGAAGTTAACTAAGTGTCTAATATTATGTTTATGGAAGAAAATGGAGAAATTACAAATATCCTTGAAGACAATTATTTCTTAATAGTGTTCTATTTTTAAAGCTGTGTATTTCCTTTCTGCTTCAAGTCAGTAGCAGCCATGCTATGTGCTTCTTTTTGATACGGACCTGACAGTTTGCTCATTTATGACACTTCTAAATAAGCCTCAGATAATTTCAAATATTTCCCATGTTATGGTCCCCCTAGAGCTACTCGGAGAGCTCCGGTTTGTGGTTGCTTTCTGTTTGCTGGGGAACAGCAAAGGGTTACTTCAGTTCCTGTGCTGTAAGTACGAGCAACAGGAATCCATGGGCTTTAATTTGTCCATGTCTTTCATTTGATACCACCAGTATTAATAGCTTTGCAAGGAAATTCTGCAGTCATTAATCATAATAATTAATCAGATCCAATTATATTGCATATAAATGCGAACAAATTGCTGAAAAAATAATGATCTATCACCAACGTGTCACAAGGAAAAAGAGACTAAAATAGTAATTAGAAGCAGGGATTTAGTTGTGTATGAGTGCCCCGCAACTGATTTTAACTGTATGATGATCTGATGATGTAATTAGTAGAAATTCTAGCATGCCTTTTCGGCAGACCATCTAATGACTGTGCAAGTGGGAAAATCAGCTTCCTTTTACTCAAAACATTCCTGCACTTGTCCTTAACTTTGCATTTCTGGGTGAAGTTGATATAATGTCCCTTATATTCAAATGCAGGGTTCTAAATTGTTCTTGCCTGGGTTTTCTGAGTTTAAGATCTCTTTCTAAAAAGTAAGACTATCTGTTAACCGAGGTTAGAAATCAAGACAGCCTGTATGGCATTTCTTTTTAACTCTTGTAGTCATAAAAGCATATAACATATAATTCAAAATGAAATGTTTTGGTTATAGGGTATTAACACTATGCTGTGGGTTGCATGCATGCTAGCTATTTTCACCTATCTTCTTTCCTTTGAACTGAACTGAAAACATTTCAGAAAATGGAATGACTCTGTTTTCACTTCAGTTAACACTCTACAAAGCATTGGCTGATCTTATCAGAAACCATTTAAAAATATAGATGCGTGTGAATGTGTGTGATTGTATGTGTGTATAAGTTCTTTAACAGATTCTTAATCTTGACCAAAATGCATTATTTGGTGCAAAATATTCTATGGAATCATTTTAATATGTTGCTATTTTTGTCCCATTTTTCCTCTTCCTTCGCAAGCTAGAGTTTGCAGAACACATTTTCAATTTAAAACGTACGTTATGTGCATGCCTGCTCGGCATCACTTTGTTATATGAGCAAATGTGCCAGTTTGAAACTCTTCCAAACATTTCCTTGCCTTGAAATCACCCATCACACATGAAAGGGTTAACTGAAGATTGATGAGCCATTTTTATGATGGTTTTCGACTTGAAAATAAATGTTAGGTTCATCATAGTTCTCAATACTAAGCAATGCACTCTCCAGTCTTTGATCTCAGTGTTGTGAGTACTACAAAGAAATAAAACCTTATCTTACCTTTTCCAGCATCTACTGCAGAAGACCTCAATAATGCATAAGAACATCTGGAAGTCGGTAATTTTAGCTATCAGAGATAAGAATTGACACAGAACAGGTAAACCCTACAAAGTCATCATGTTGAAATGAACTGATTAAGGTTTAGTGACATAAAACATCATGTATAGTATTTCCATGCTTGCTACATCTTGCTATTTTTTATTAAAAAAGGAATGTCAATTATATATATTTAATAGGTTGATTAACTCGCAGCTATATTATATTTTACATAAAGAGACAGAAATGTCTGCAATCTATTGCCATGCACATCTATTTAGAGTGAACCGTGAGTTCATAGAAAATACATGGGCATAGTAAACAGGGTTTTGAAATGACAATTTTTTACTGGTTGCAAGTGCTAATTGCTAGTTTCTCAAGGGTATAGAATTAATCACCTGCTAGATTTACAGTCTCTAGGTTGAGACCTGAGGATGGAGGCAATAAGAAAAGCTCTTGAGGGACATATCATATGGTGAGTCTAAATATCAGTCTCTATGCATATGTAAATTGGTAACAAAGTTTTTTCAAAGCTCAAGTATGCTAATTTCAAACAGGCAAGACTAAAGCTAGCTTTTAGCAGCTGTTTAACGTCTGCCTGTGGGTGGTAGAGAGAGCTTAAAATACAAGCAAACAGCGGTGCATAAGTAATTAAGCAACATTTTGCTGGGCATAAATAATTCTGTTTATATTGCTCTTTTGAAGAGTATGGAATACAAAATAACAGATCAAGCGCACCTTGGGTCACCAGAGGTTAAATGTTCCAGCTCTTTACCTTGCCTCGGGTTTTACATTTTAAGGGAAATAAAAACCACACTGTGCTAGGTGATCTTTTATAACTTCCTGGGAGAGGAAATCGTTTAAGATTCAAATAAACTGTACACAGAAGCATCATACTTGGAGTTCAACTGTTTTGTTTTTCCTTTATTTTTCCATCAGTATATCAGAAGAAAGTCAGTGGCCAATTTGTTTCTTATCATTATATATTTTAGGATTCTAGAAAGTTAAGTAGAGGCTGTTTGACAAAATGTAAAAACAATAAATTATAAATACAATCCTTTCCCAGAGCAGACAAAAAAGTAATGTCCTCAGGTTTTTTTCACGAATAATTTTAACTAACCAATATGTTTATGTGAATACACACACAGACACACACACACATACATACACGCACACGCACACACACGATGCACTTTGTGGCTGTTGCCTAACTGTATGGACTAAGTCAATGTCGTGTATTCAGGATAATCACCCGATTTGAAGAGATCTTACTAAGCTGGTAGAAGTGCCTAAAGGGGGAGAAAGGCTGGTCTACACAAATTGCATTTGATTCAATAAAAACCTTGAAATTGACCAGAAGGAAGATGAAAGATTTAACATGATTTAGAAATACCTAGTCTGGAAAAAAGGATTATAGACACTAACTGTGAAAAGAGTCAGGGGTTTAAACTTTGTATGTGTTAAATATTCATGGATTAAGGAGGTAATAGTGAAAGGAAGTACTCAGTTGGACATCAGAGCTTATAAAGGGTTTAACACCTTAGAATAGGAAGGCAGGAACAGACATTTATGAACAGGATTGCTGTTTCCCTTTGCAGTGAAGAAACAGGTAGATAAGATGGAATTTTCCAAACATCTCTTTATGCATTCTCAATAATCTAGTAAATTGTGTGTAGTTTCAGGGAAAGGAAGACTTTTTTCCTTTTCTGGCATTTTAAATTTTGTTCTTGAATCTGCCACATGGCTAAAAGAGTACTTAGGGCAGTGGATTTTTGGGTACAGATGATATATATATATTCAGAGTTGATCTATAGGGCTTCTGAGTGAAAGAAATGAAAGCTTTTTGCCTTGTTCTTCTTCCTACAGTTGGAAGATAGCAGCACTGGGCTAGTGGTCCCAATCAAACAAAAAGATAGTTAAAGAATTAAAGAGCCCAAAAAGAATTAGCATTTTATCAGGACAGTACTATACAGCTGCTTGGCCTTGCAAATCATTCAGTTTGGTCTACTTACTGTCAATCATTCTGAACACAGCAATAAAGGTAGACTTGCTACATAAGTCACAGAGACAAAGAACAGGACAAACAAGGAAACCACAGCCTCCCCATATCCATGTGAAAGCAGACACATTTGCTTGAAATTTTTGGCAAAAGTGCATGGTGTAGTGGGTGTAGTGTAAGGAGGGTGTAGTTCAGGTCTATAATCCCAGCTACGCAGGGAAGAAAGTCAGAAAAATTATGGGTTTGAGACCAATCTGAACAACACAGGGAGTCACCACTACTCAATATTATAAAATTGATGATTTCTTTACTCAGTACTTCTCTGAAAATTGTCTTTATTGTCTCTGCATATTATGACTTGGTTACGCAGAAGCTTGTCTACTTATCCTTAAATACTAGAATATCTTTCTGGTAACATAAGTCTTGGCTATGTTTAAGTAAATCCTTTAATATCATCTTAGGAAATTTGCGGTCTTTGGCTTTGGCATCCCCCCTTATTGTTCCTTCATTGTCATGCTTCATTCACTACTTTTAACTATTCATTCACTTGCATCATCAAGAACAGACAGTTACTTAGAAAGAAAAGTTACATTAGACATGAAATGACTTCAGCTTGGCTTGTTGTTGAGATACCATGAAACGTCTGTCACAGACTTTGTCATTCACTCATCAATGGAAGTGTAGGCGCTTCACTATAATTCATAAATAGTGTTCATGGTGTTCTGATTGGTCATCCATCAGTTTCATCTGTATCTGCAGAACTGTGTATGCTTATTTAGGCGGAAAGCAGTGCAACACTTTTCAAAACTGATCAGTCTGATAAATATAGATCAAAAAAAGAATGAATGTTATCAGGTCATTGTGTCCTATTCACTGAATTAATATTAATTTGCAGAGTATGTGGGGGCAATGCGTAGATAACTAGGAAAGATCAAAATATCTAATATATATTATGTGTGTATAATATTAGGTTGTCTATTTTAAAATTCAGTGTTAGGCTATTTAAAAATAGCGACTAGAGCATACACTCATTTAAAAATATCTTAAGCTCTTACATCACACTTCCAGTGGTCATTCAGAAAACGTTGTTGAAAGAAATTATTTCAGAAAACAAACAAACAAGCAAACAAACAAATGTATTGTCCCAACATGATGGCTAATTAACCTTGTTCAAGTTAAATTAACTGAAATTTCAAATTTCCTATGCTATGAAGCTGTTTATTTTAACTGAAAACTGCATAACTGTTGATGCAGAATCTTAGTTTAAGAACCACTTAGTATTATTCTCTTCTTAAGTACTAAGCTTAAGAAGCAGCACCCTGCCAGTTGCTTTCAGATGAGCTAATGAGAAAAAGTACCTATATACTGTGGAAGAGTTGGCCTGGGAATCTGATGAGGCAGTGATTGCTGATGGAGGAGAATGGTAAAATAATCTGAGGAACACGAGCAGCTGAAATCAGAGAAATTGTGTATCTTCAACCAAATATCCTCTTTTCTGGATATTATCCTGATTTATTTTTGTCATATAATGAGAGGGTGTTTAATTAATAGTCTTTGAATGTGTTTAAGCTACTCCTCTTTCAATTTATGTTTATGATATTTGTTAGCATGTAGGGTTATGTAGACACTGGGCTAGACATGATGTCACTGGTGAACATTCATATGTGCTCTTAATTTTAAAAAAAAGACTTCCTTACATTAAAATCTTATGGAGACTACTATGCTTTCTGTATGGTTTGGGTTAAAGAGATTTTGGAGGAAAAAACTAAAATCCATCATATTATCCTTCCCATCAACTCAAGCCAACAGCAACTCAAAAGGCATGACCAGAGTTTAAAAAAAACAGTAGGCTAGAAGCCTACTGGTTGCACTGGGAGCCTTGAATCTAGGACCCTCTCACATGTATTCCCTCCCTCTGGCTGTCAGTTAGATACATGTACACACCAATATGGCATTCACCCTTGTTTTGCCTTCGGAACTGAGATTCCTGCTGACGGCATCAGTGGATATGTCGACTTTCCCTCCTGCTAAGGGTACTTCCCGATAGAACCATTTCAGTATTTGTGATTTTCGTTTTATTTGTTTTTCCTTATAGCTTTTTATGGAAATCATTTTACAATGTTGAGATTGAGTGCAGCTGAAAAACTTATTATATTTACTAATTTATGTAGCAACCAAAAGGTAAAAGAAAATAAGACAAAACATATTTAGTAATTTTATGAATTTAAAAACTAGCCCTCGGGGAAAATCAGCACTTTATATTTTGTATCACTGCTGTGTTTAGGAAGTCTAAAAATGGGAATTTCATATTCTCATATTTTGACAAGTGCTTTACATTTGCTTGAATAAATATTTTACTATGAAAGGATTATGATTAAAAAGGAAAGAACCCCGCACTATTAACTTCTCAGGAACATGGATGCAGTCAAAGCACACATTCCATAAGCCCTGCGACACAGCAGCAGTCAGATGCTTCTAACCAATCCTCAGATGAGATTTTCTGTTTTTCTTTATTGTTTTTTAGCCTCTGGAGAAAGTCCGCATTGAAGAGGGGAGAGGTGTAATTCCACTGTCAGATCCACCCAGGAGAATTCAGCTCTTTTCTGAGGAGCTTCCACATACAAGAACCTAAAAACAATAGTTCACCCTATACAGAGCCCAGAAGTCAACCAGGTCTACAATTCAGAGCTCAGAAATCATATTTTATTCTATTTTATGAAAACCCAGCTTTAACTTGTAGCCATGCTTCATACTGTTAAGGTCAGTATTTCACATGGAAATTATATTTAGTGAGTGATGAAAGCAATCACTCATAAATACTGTAACGGGAAGAGGCTCTTACTACTGTGAGAGAATGAGTTTGTTTTGTTTGTAATTCTCTTCCTTTAGAGTAATTGAGACCTGAAACAGCAGCTAATAGCCTCACTGCTTCAAATTACTACCGCCTGTAACTTTACCTTGCCAAATATCAAAGAGCTTTTCAGATGCAACACTGCCACTAAAACCTGGGTCATTTTCGAGCAATTAATTGGAAGAGGTGATTAATAGCTTAATAATGGGTTGTTCTGTGTTTAAAAGTGCAGGGGACGTGCATACAGAACGAATATGTAATTTCGTATTCCTGAAATCTAACCTAATTGAAAAATCAGCAGTTGGTCTTATTTACTTTAGGCTTGTACTTCCAAACCCTTTTCTGAGGGATTCCGAGAAAATGTGTAAATCTGACTTTTTTCTAATTAACTCCTTGAACAGTGAACACACTGCGAATTTAAGGAGCATGAACTCTTTCTGAAACCAACTATGTCCAGTTGTCATCTCATGAGTCTAAGGGCAGTATGTGTCAAGTATCAATCTAGATGTGTGGATAGTAGTGCCCTCTTGGTGAATCCCCACTAAAGAAACACCCATGGATCCATAGGGCATCTTGAACCATGTCATAACCTCAATAGTCTTAATAATATGACTCTTGGGAGCTTTCGGTCAGTTCTGTGCATCCTTGTTACATTCACCATTGACTTATTGTCCATAAAATTTAGCTATATACCAAACTGTCAGCCACAACAAACTACACAGAAATAACATTAAACACTCTGTATTTATGTATTTAGGAATACACACACACACACACACATGTATTCCACAACAATTAATAGGCCATGAGTTAGAAAGAGGGAAATGAGTGGTATGTGGGAAAGTTCAGAGGGAGGAAAAGTAAGGGAGAAAATATATAATTATGTTACAATTGTAAAAAAGTAAGAAATAATGAAAAATATCTATCTATAACTAACCATGGCACTCTCCCACAATGGTCCTGTGTCATTAAGTAAGTTCACAAACATAAATGATCAAAATTTATACACAAAGTCTCAATGAAAAAGTAGTTAACTTGACAGAAGGTTTTGGTTCAATGGGGAAGTAGATAGTTTGGTAATCTAAAGAGATAGACTCATTTGTCCAAGCACTGTAGTGCCTTTGTAATCTATATCAAGATGTTTGGAAGTGATAAACACTGATGCTCATTTCTTGTTTACTATACATATATTACATGCTGTATGTGTCTATTTTATGTGAAAGAAGTGAAACATGCCCCAGGCAATGATGAAGCATGCCTGGGCAGTCCAATTATATTGGGTTTTGTGATCTAAGTTGACGAGGATGACTGGCCAGTCATGGAACAGTTTCCATCGAGATATGAATTCATATTGCTGGATTCAGAGTCCAGAGCATTAACCATTACACCACAGGAGCTGGTTCTATTTTATGTAGCTAGGAAAAAATATCAAGAATTGGCTTTTTATTTCCCATAAATTCTTTCCCATTGTGTATTACTGCTTCTTCTTTTATGCCAATTTTACCTCAGACAAATCTATAGAAATACTCATCTATATTTCCATCATTATGTTTACAAGATGGTACAATGCTAGAGCATTAAGCACTACTTGTTGCTGTCTTCTTGGGATAAAGCATGAAATAGCATATGAAGTGGTACATAAACTCCCTGAAAGTACAGTACAGCTCCTTGCTTCTACAAACCTTGGGATCCAATTTTGAAACCTCCTATTCAAAGTCAAGTTACTGTGTGGAAATCCAGCTCTACTATTTATCAGAAAATATATAGGAATAGAGGAAAAACTTGAACATGTTAATTGTCTGGGCTATAGACTCTGAATCTAAATAAATTGGTTAAAATATGCACAGTTAAGTTCACTCTGCTGTAATATCTACGTAATAGGATGCTACTGATGTGAACATTCAAATGGAAATGAAGACAACAGTGACTTTTAGGAATTTTCCAGTCTAATAGGACCTTTCCTGCTGTCAGTGGTCAAAAGGTAGAGAAACCAGAATGAACAGAGATGCTTCCAGGAAGGAACTCAGAACTCTTGCTGGTTAGGAAGCCCAAAGTTCTCATTGTCTTCCAGTTTGTGGTGGAGAGCTCTGCTTTCTAGATGGCATGGGAGATGGATGGGTGGAGACTAATAAAGCTGATGCAGCTCTTTGTTTATAGTTTTGTGTCATTTTTCTGGAGATTACTGCTATTTTTAATTTCCTTTTTTTCTGTGCAGCCAAAACTAAATCATCCCATAACCTTTCATTTCTATGCATGCAGCTTGTTACATAACTTGCCAACTTTATTTCTTCGTTCTTTCCGAAAAGTTGGTCCTTATCCCAAGGCTGCTTGTTAACAGTTGAGGTCTCCTGATCTAATACTACAACTAATATTATCTCATCCTTTTGTTTTCATTACTTTTACCATCACTGTTTCCAAACACCTGACAGGGACAGCCTAATGGAAGGGTGTATTTGTCTTACTCATGCTTTTAGTGATCTTGATTCATGGTCATTTTGGTAGGACTCAGGTGGCATGCAGGGGTAGAGTTCCGTGTTATTTCATTTCTGAGCAGTTAAGTACAGAGCAGAGATTGTAGATGTTGGCTGTCTTTCTCTCCTTCCCCTTTTATTCTGTCTGTGCCCGCAGACAGTGTGGATGATGCCACTAAGTGCTTTCTGTCTATGAATTCAGATTCATTTCATTTGTTTGTGTTTATTTTAGTTCTCTTTTCCTCCAGAGATTCTCATTCTGAGACTTATAGAGAAAAGAAAAGGGTGGGGTTGAATAACTTGGTAACTAACGACATGACTTTTGTCAACATTTCTTGCTCTAATCGGGTGCTTTGTCCTGTCATTCGTTTTAATGCAGAATATTTTCCATCATTGTTGATACATTTGAAATAACTAACCTATTGAAAAAGCATCTAAGAGATGGGCTTTTACTGAATCGCTGGGATCCAGGCGAGGTTAGGCTCTACAGTGATGCCATTACCATGGCTTTGTCATAGTGGCCATTAGGATTGTTAATGCTTGGAGGAATTTCTTTAGTAGTTCATGATTTTATAGCAAGTACTTAGCAGCACACTTATTTATGCATAAGCCTAAAGTCCTGTGGAGAACATTTCTTTGAAACAGGATTTCTCTATGTGACCCAGCCTAAACATGTGATCCTACTGCCTCTGCTTACTGTGTACCTAGAACTACAGGAACAGATATTTGACCAGAAAATTTTTTGTTTATTTTTTAAGAACACTGCATGCTAATGCCTCCATAACAAAAGAAACTTTATAAATGGGTTTACAACCAATTCTAGCAGGGAAAGGTTTAATAAATTATGGAGCTAGCCTCTCTCTCTCTCTCTCTCTCTC
>LOJH01000670.1:43130-57872 GCA_001685095.1 Ellobius talpinus
CTCTCTCTCTCTCTCTCTCTCTCTCTCTCTCTCTCTCTCTCTCTGCATGTGTGTATACTGATGCCCAATGATACCAGAAGAGGATGTTCTGGGGTAGAGTTACAGATATTTGTGAGCCACCCTACAGGAGTGCTGGGAGTTGAACTCTGGTCATCCTTGTCCGGGAGTCATTTTTAATTAGAACCATTTCCCTAACTCCACAAATGGTAATATTTGCCTAAGATTTATTAAGCAACAGTAAAGGAGATGGTTCAACGGATAAAATGCTTGCATTGCAGGCCTAAAGACCTCAGTTGGACCCCAGAATCCATGCTAAAGACAGTATCCTTGGGCCCTATTTCTAATCCCAGCAATCCTACAGTGACATGGGAGGTGGTAAAAGATTTGCCTGGAAATAAACCAGACAGCTAGCCTGCAGTATGCAGGGCAACAGTAGAAACAAGAGTTACCGTTTCAACAAGGTATGTACACAGATATACACACAATCATAATGATGATGATAATAAAACATGTACAATGTTGAGTACACAGATATAAAGGTGCGTGCACACAGTAAGGATCATGATAGTAAAAAATGGTTCTACAAACTTATTGAGCTGGACCTATGTTTTCAGACACTTAATATGCATAAATTTCTTCATGTTTATCTGCTATTAGAGTGTTTTGCTTTGACATCCGTATAGATAGACTTCAATGAATCATTGACTCTACAGTCATTATAGAAGAAAGACAGTGATGCATTTTCCTAGCTAAAGCACTGGCTCAGAGAGACAGAGCTTTCTGGGGCAACAGACATCACCCTCAGGTGATATTTTAGACAGCATAAACACAGTACCTGGGATGATGTTGAAGAAAAAAGGTAAGAAAGAGCATATAATAAACTGTTTGGGAACTTGCAGAAGAAGAAAGATAAATTGACTATTATTACAATAAAAAAATTGTCTCATAAATTTCCCATTGAAAGTTTCTGTAGATCTTTCGCAGTTCTCCCAGTAAATAAGGAATTTGCACCCTTGTGGATCCATATGCTCTGTAATAAGGGACAGCACATTGGTTATTTCATATTTTTGCTTTCATTTGCTTAGAGATCTGATTAGTTGTGGCTTTCTAGTAGCCTGGGCAAGCAGCCAATGCTTTTGTGTTTCATTTGTTCAAATGTGTGCTGGGAGATCAGTTAGCAACACAGAGTACTGCGGAAGGTCTGTGAGGTACACAGGGTGTTTCACCTTCATGTGTCTCGCTGTTTCTATGAGCAGATCAGTTTGAGCCTCGAGTGCCTGAGGAAAAACAGCCAGCCCCTCATAGTTTTAGGGCCTACAGAAACATTTATTTATATTTTAAAATTTAAAGGAAAACTATTGAACTTTCTCTTTACTTTTCTCCCTCATTCCTTTCTTGAAGCCATCTGAAGTCTGTGTTCTCTGCTACAGCCTCAATCCTCTTGACTCAGCCTTCCAAGTGCTGGGATAACAGATGTTCTCTACCATGCATCAGCTTAACAGTGAGTCTTCAGTTCAAGATAACTTCTATATTGATGTTACGCCAATGCTATTAGAAGACAACCTTTTTATATCTTTTTTATGGAAAAGGGACTCTAGAATCAAAAGAACAGAGTTTTTAAGCCATTGACTCAAAGGCAAATGTCATTAATTCTGAGTAAGATGAAAAACATCATCTCTCGAGAAATGATTTCTAAAAGGATAAAGGTGCCACAATCCTAGCCAGCTCAGTTTGGGTATTTACAACAAGGGAAGGGATTTTCTTTGGGCTTTAGAGAGACTGTGAAGATACTTAGTGTCTTTCCTTAGGTGTCTGTAAGTATCATGTTGGGAGAAACCACTTTCATTATCTAGTCTTTTTTTTTATCAAGAGCAGTGAAGGCTACCCTGACCACTCTTGATGATATTCTGTGGGGAAAGCATGAGATGTTCCAAGGCTAGAAGTGCCTTGTGACCTCTCAACTGGAAGTATCAGAAGAGAGACACATTCAGTGTTACAGAGACTGTGAAAAAATGACTGATGGAGGATATATGAGACTCCATTAGATCCACTAGGCCAGCATTTAATTTAAATAATGATATTTTTTAAAAATGGAAAAGACTGATGTGGCAGGAGCACAGAGGGTGAGATTGGAGATCATGAGAAGGGCCCTTAGAGATTGTGCAGGACTCTGAACAATAGGGCAAAGAGCAGGATGCTATTGCACAGTGCTCCTGTTGGCTCTGCATGAACTCACTTATGTCCCTTTCACTTATGGTTGTAGATTGTTGGGAGTGCAGAATCTTGACCTGAGAGGCACAGTGGTCTAACTGTGGTCCAGTTACTGCTGTACGCAAAATGCTGCTCAATGATTTCTTCTTGAAGGAGTCTTATGATCCCGAAGCTTATGGGTTCAGGATTTTGGGTGCTCCAGTTATGGTATAAGTGGAGCAAGGACAGAAGAAATTTCACTTACCCTAGACAACTTTTCTGAGCCCTAGAGGACTTAGCTTTTGTTGTCCCTGAACTTCTGTCTGTATAATGTAAACTCATTTCATGTAGTCTGTACACATAGGTTTATTGTCTCATGGGCTCCAGACAAGGAACCAGAACACAATGGCCTTGCTTCATTGACTTAGTGTGATAAGGTAGGTGGGAGGTATAAGCAGGAAAATTATGATAACATTCATAAGTCTTCAAAATTAAGAAGTTTGGCTTAGTAGGAAGTACAACAAATGGCATCTCAGAAGGATCCTCAGGGGAGTAGCAAGACAACTGAAAATACTGAAGTTAAGACAAGAAAGTATTTTTGATAAAACTGGAAATATCAACTGTGAAAAGTGCTGATAATGGCTAAAATTTTATGAGAACAAAGATGGGATCATTGGGTTTAGAGATAACTTGACCTTAACAAGACCAGGCTTTGGGATGTGGTGAGATCAGTGCTATGATTGTGCTGGACCCAAGTTGAATTGGTTGGAGAAGAAATGAACAAAGTGAATGTAGATAATCATTTCAGAAAAATCTGACTCAGAAGACAGCATGTAGAAGGAGCTGAGCGAGAAAACAAAATCACTTTTCTTCTCCCCTCCTCACTCTACTTCCAACTCATCTACTACCTCCCTCCCTCCTCCCTGGCTCTTCCTTTCCTCTCATCCTCCCTCCATCCTTCCTCTTCTTTTGAAATGATAGGATTTTTTTTCTCTTTGTTTCTTGACAGAGATCATGTTGGAAAGATGATGAAATTGACAATATAAGTGTCACAGGACATAATTAAGGAGTCGTTAGTGGATGGAAGATCTAGAATTGACACCATTAGGATGCTGTAGTCTTAGCGATTGGCCAGATGGAGTAACCTGTGATTCCACATGGCCGTTTGGAGATAAAGCACAGATCCATCAAGAAAGATGGAAACCTGCTTTTGCTGACTTTTACAAAACGGTTTGGAGTCTCTTAATTGGTAAATTTCTAAAGCTTTTATTCATTAGAATATTAACAGTTTGGCAGCTATATTATTTTATGACAATTAACACGCCCCTTCTTTACATAGATGTTAAATGTAAATGATTTCTGTGTAAAGTCTCTAAATCCTTGATATAGGCTTTATTGATTTTTTTGTAAATAATTTTGTCACTAATTTAACTGTCTTAGAACTACATTTTTCTGTTTTAGGATTTCTTCTAGAATTTAACAACCTTCCACTAACACCTCTCCAAATACCCACCTATCAGACTATACTAAATTTATTTATGTTTCCTCACAAATGCTGTGTAATAATTTCATGCAGAACTATGCAATTCCAGATCTGATTGTGGGTGGTCTTTCCTCAAAATCAATTCATCAGATGAACATCATAGTGAGCCTTATTTATTTTAAGGTCAAGGAGCTGGTCATTGACAATTCTTTTCCCCATTGTTAGTGCCTTACCTGTTCTACTGTTCTAGCTGACTGTTTCAGAAAGGCAGGTAGAAAATGTCTCTCAAACCCAGCTCTAGAGGAACTGATTAAATATTTTGAGACTTTTAAAAATAAACATCTCCACATATTTTAAAGTCAATAAAAATAAAGTAAAAGTCGTGGCAAATATAGCTTCCTGTCCCCACAGGCCAGAGTCCCTGGGAGCAGGCAGATTCACTTGCCATGTCTTGTTCCCACTCTGTGGCACACTTGGTTGGCAGGAGAACCCCTTTCTCACCAGATGAGGTATGTGTATATAACAGGGAAACTTCTCTTTGACTTGAGAGAATGGTTGCTTTTTGTTTTTATTTTAACTTCTGTGAAATAATTAAAAATGAATGGATATGGTTGAATTGTAGGAAGCATATTTATTATTTGGAGTAGTTATAAAAGAATTCCCTGAAATTAAAAATCATACCCTGAACAGGTCGATTAGTCAGATTTAATTTTTCTTTCACTCTCTTATATTGATGTAAATATTTTCATCTGTTATGCATAACCAAAAAGTATATTAAACTGTCAAAACATAAATGATTTCCTTTGGCCACCATGGCTTGAGGGATTTATTTCAAGTCTGTTGTGTTACTATTTGCCCTTAGGATGTGTAATCTATATTTTTAGGGGAATGTGGCTTACTGTAAGACACCTGTATTATTTATGTGTGATTAATATTTGCGTTATGGTGAATGTGGTTTTTGGCCTTACTTTTCTCTTGTAGTGACTTAATCATTTCTCAGAAGAATGTAGTCATTGTAATAAAACATTCCACATTCTAGTTTGTTTTTCAGCAGTGACAAATGCAATTGTAGTAAAATGTGAATTTTCAGTTATTAAATATGGCATTATGAATGTAATTTACTGGGCTACATATGCAAGATACTGCTGTTCAGTACAGCTAAAACTAAACCAAAGCCAATATTTGTTTATATAAATTTAAATGTAAACATTGCTGAGCCATTTTTAAATCACAGTGCTTAGGCAACTAGACCTAATTTTGTGTCCTTAGACATAAACCTGTAAATTGTTGATTGCATGGACGCCTATTAAGATGATTTCACTGTAATCTGCAAACTTGCCACAAATCATGAAGATCCTTGATCATCCCTGACAGATAATATTATGCTTTATATTATGACATATGTCAAAGTTCTTTACTGTGGCTCACAGAGAATGTGAGTTCTTTCACAACTTCCCTTCCAGGAAAAGCAGCAATGGCAGAAGACTGAGAAATATGCAGACCTCCAAAATCTGCAATGCTAAATTCAATTAGTCATTAATGCTACCAATCAGAACAGTCTTCTTTCACAATGGCGACAGAAGAAATGCTGATTTTAGCAATTATTGTACGGCTGTGGTGTCCTGTGGACTATTGAACATAAAGTAATTCATATTGAAATGGCCACATAGTCTTTGAATCTTGAATTACCATGCTTTTTCAAAGGTAATGGAAGACTGTATAAGTGACATCCAAATAAAACATACACATCTTTCTTTCATGAATAAATGAAAGGAATATATGTCTTCACATATACAGACATATATATACAACTATATATATACATGTATAAGAATATATATATACAGTCATGTTTATAGTGACTTAATGAAGGATCATTTCACAATTGAAGAGATATATATATAAATCTGGAATTCACCATTGTTTTTTAAAAGAATAGTTTGTCCAACATTAAAGGCTTTATTTTTATGCTACAGTGTTCCAAAACAATCAGCTAGTATTTCATATAAAGGATTAGATTATGAAGGTGTGGCTGAAGAATATTACATGTAAATATTGGCATAGTGACAGATGAAATGCCTTTTGGGTATTATTAAAATTGTACAAGTGGCTCAAACTTACCAGGCTTGCCAAGAAAGTCATCAGGAGTGTTAAAGAATCATGTTGATAATTATACTAAATTCAACCATGGTACGCCGGACAAGGGCTTTATAACTTCAGAAACATCAATTAAAGCCCAAGTTGTGTGCAATAAGCATCAAAAATTGATAAAAAAAAACCCCTCAAATTTAGGGTTTTAGATTTAGTGTTTAAATCAATCAACTGCAAACAAGATTTAATTAAAGAATATTATTTCAAAGTGTAATTACCTACTGGGATTAGAATGAACCTCTATTGCCCATAATGTTCTCCTACTGTGATCCCACACTGAAAAATGTTGAGTTTTAGATTAATATGCATCTTGTAAGTACAAGTCCTAATCTCAATCTTAAAGGACATTTAAAACACACTTGGAGCCTTCTATGCAATCAAGCCCAGTGTGACTACCCTGTCCACCATGCTAAATTTGTGATTACATTTTTTATGTGCATGATTTAAATCGCTTTAGCGGGAGTCCAGGGAGCATTTTACCCTGCATATTAATTACACAAAGGCTTTGTCATGTGAGGGTCTCAGTGGTCATGGTCTATAATCCAGCTCATTTGAACTGGGCGTACAGGTTTCGAGCATGCTGTGCACATCAAGCCTAGCTTTAAAGAGAGAATAGGCTGAGATGGTTAACAGGTACGCTTCTTGCTCCAGGAATAGATGCCATTTATTTAGTGACATCTGCGAACTCATTACTTTAAAAATCTAAAAGTGGATATGTGTGTTCAGAGGGCCGCTATTAATACATTCGAGCAAGGTTCCATGCCACAGCACTCAGCTTCTATTGTCTCAAGCTAGCATTATCAATATAGTCACACAATCCCTCCATAAAATTCTTATTCTGGGGAAAGGATTCATCCTTTAAAATTCAGTGATTTTAGTATTGTAGGTTTATTTACATGTTTGGAGTTATGTTTCCTTCGGTGTGTGCAACTTTATTTTACACAATTTAAGTCATACTTTGTTCAAATTGTTAGCATTTAAAGAATGGCACATATTGTGCTTTCATATACCTTCAATTCCGGGAGAGAAAACAAAAGTGAATGACCAGTAAACACCAAGGTGTTTCATTGGAAAAATTTTTCAAATATTAAGGACATTTAAATATGTTACTTCATTACAGAAGTTTGGTCCTGAGTAGCCAGAAATATCATATAGTCTTTGCTTATACAATTTAGGGTTTCATCATATAATATTAGTATAGTATACATTGTTAAAAGAGGAAGTTGCTATATGATACGGAAGGCTTGAAGTCGTAGAAACCAGAAATAGCTCTAGACCATGAGGAGAGCCAGAATCTCAGAGACTGTTACATGGACATACCCACAATATGTATTTTATACCCATACCACAAACCCAGAATTTAAAATTTTAAACTAATAATGACAGGACAGGAACATAGGCATCTTCATGCTAAACAAACACCAAAGGTTCTCAATTACTGATGCTTAGTTGATCAGCTTAATACAATGTGGCTGTGCCTTAATTTCTGTACAAAAGAAGTGTGACTGAAACACAGAGAAAAAAATTCTATAATAAAGGAATGACAAAAGCTTCATCCCAGGTTCAGTTTGCTGAAACCCTCTTTTGCGTTTTTCCTAACTAATGATGTGATAAGCAATGTAATTGATGTATATCACTGTTTTTTTTCACATTTTGGAAAGCTGTTATTTCCCTTTAAACTTAAAAGGGACTACAAGATCAGAGATACTGGAATACTTTATAGAGCCTAAGTGGAAACAAAGTCAAGATTGGTTCTTGTTAAAAATATATGGTTATCTCTCTTAACTATCAATATTTGAAGAAAACAAAATCTCTCAAAAATGATCATGTCTATTGATAATAATATTTTTATTATTTGCATAGACCTCGTCATATTCAAAGCAATTTTCCTTTTGTGTCATAGTCTCAAAATTCATTGTGTAGCTAAATTATTCTCAAAGAGGCCTTTGAAAAGTTTTATTCCTTCAATATTCAACATAAGTGACAATAGAAAAGATGCTAGCGAGTTACCAGTAGTTAAATTTACTGTAATAAATTGGAAACTGACAAAAATAGGCCAAGATTTTGAAATATTATAAAGAAGAACATTATAGTAATAGAGAGACATTTTCCACATTCTTTTTGGTTTGTTTGTTTGTTTTGTTTTGTTTTTGAGACGTGTCTTAGTATGTGACTTTGTGGGTCCTAGAACTTGCTATAAAGACTGGTATTGAAATTATAGAGATTTATTTGCTTCTGCCTCCTCTTTAATGCTGGGATTAAAGGTATATGCCACCATTCCCCGATTCACATCATTTTGTTTTTTTATAGAAAAAAATGTATTTGTAATTATGCATTAAGTATTTTGTAAATAACATAATTTTCAGATTTATGAATACATATCTTGGAAAGAAAACAGAAGAAACGCATCCTTCACATTTACAAAAATATCCAGTTTGCAGACTTCTTTTCACTTAGTCCTGGCTAAACTCATGATGGAATTAAGTAAATTACAAAGGTAGAAAATTCTAACTTGAGTTCTTGTTTCAGTGTGAATGGTGTGGAAGTTTAACACCAGGTTACAATACACAAAGAAAATGCGAGATTGCAGATACTTTTCACAGAATTGGCTCAGATTCATCCAATGGCGTGAGTTGCATATTTTGAGGCCTTTTTAGTGTGGTATTTGAAGAGTCAAATGCTACGTTGACTTACACTTATGCATCATTGTATTATAAAAAGATTCCAGAGAAATTTGGCTATGCCATTTAGCAGGTCTGACGGCCTCTGTGGGAGTGTGAACACTCAAGATGCCATGAAAAAATGCAGCGTCTCTGTCTGAACATTTGTGCTAGCCTACTGTTGGTTTAGGTTACAAAGTTCAGGGTGTTTTTTGAAAGGAGTAGCAACAATTCAGCTAATTCTCAATATTTTAATATTAGCTTGAATTTTACTAAAGCGAAGCACAGTTGTAGGATAAATATGAAGCTAATTCAACTGCTATAGGCAACCTTTGCAATTCTATGAATATCTTATTCAAGAAAAAGTGTTGTTATCCACTAGGGTAAGCCTTTCATTTCTGTATTGCCACATTGATGCCAGAAACTTAAGAATCTTTGAAAAACAACCCTGGTGATTGATATTTCTACTTTTCTCAAAATCATGTTGGCCCAGCCTTCATGGAATTGTTTGTTCCCTTCACAATGACTTCCTAGCAGACGGTCTCGTCCATATGAAGAATATTTTAAGAGCTGATTGCTTAAATCAGTTTGGATACTAGAACTTGATGTCGTTGGATTTAAATTCTATCAAGGAAACTGAGAGTTTTCTTAAAATAATCTGCCTTCTAGTAACTGCTGAGTAGCATTCATCACACAGGATAGCGCTTCCCAGAGAAATTCACTATGAATTATGCTTTTTTCATCACTTATTTAAACTCCCTGCTTCTGAAGGAAACATCCTTGCTCTCTTCGAACTGGTCAGAAAGTCTGGTAATTGGAAGTTAAAGTGCCCTTTCAGAGTTGATGGCTTTTCCCTTAATATACTTTCTGCTGCCCACTTAATAGGGTTGCACATTAATAAAAACTCACAAATTAAAGCTATGGAGTTATTTTTCTAATAAAAATGGCTCCATAAATAGCTGGCATTTTACATCAAATTTTAATGCTTCCAATTTTGAAATTTCAGCAAAAAACTGTTGATGTGGGTCCTTTTTGATAAATTATAAAGGTAAACTTTAATGACCATTGAATAGAATCACCTTTGCTACTTGGGGTAATAGAATAAAATAAAACAAGCAAACACATTTTTCTTACTGCTACATGCCTCTCCTTAATAATAACTTTTGTCTCTTCTGCAGAAATAGATGCTGTGTAAGTCTCATTAAATTACCTGACTGATGGAATAATACACTGCCCATTGCTCAGCAGTACAGAGTCAACTGAGCAAGGGTCTTGATATCTCAGAGTTCTGCTTATTTACACACGCCTTGGACTCTTCTCACAGATATGTAAATTATTCCAGTTAAAACCGAATGCTAAAGTCTACACCATTAGTCCTCCACTTCATGATCTCCACATGGGGCTGTTAGAGGGATAATGTACCATAGAATACACGGTTTACTTTTAATTAATAGAAAAAAATGTGAAATGAATATTAAATGTACTTTAATGTGAAAGAAAGCTCAAAGCAGTTTGGGTGTTATTTATTTTTTTTAAAGATATTCAGTCCCGCTTCATGATTAGAAGTCTTTGGAAAGAAAAAAAGGGTGTGTAGAGGCCTTTGCAAGCCAGACAGAAGTCCTGGGCTGGATACAAAGGCCATGAAGAGCTCTGCTTGGTGCCTTTTGCATTCTAACTGAGCTTGTTGCTCTGAGCCTATACATTCCCTGCTGAGATTGTCCTCTGCTCTATATGATACAGATTCTAGATCTGCTATTAAATCTTAGAGCAAAAAAGCTCATCAAATAGAGCATTTATTTAAAACCCAAGATCTGTTTGTCTGTGTTATAATTCAATGTGTCGAAATTAATGCCTCTGTTTTTAATAAATAGAATTACCAATTCACAAACAGTTTATCACACTGCTCACAATCATAGAATGGAATTTTAATTATATGGTTTTATTTATGAAACGATTGTGTTTTTTGCTATTTGCCAAAAATACAAGTTAGGGTTTGAAAAGCAAAGCTTTATTGACTAATCCCTCCCTTGGTAGAATCCCCTTTGTCTCATTTGGCTCACCTAGGATAAGGTAAGGACCTTGGGAGCAGACAATGATCAGGAGCAATTCTAGCATGGCTTTAGGAGATAAGAAAGTCCTCAGCCAAGGCACTTATTTGCAAGATTAAAGGGTTTGAAGTAAAGCCTGAAATTAGTAACTTTTCATCTCCTTTACCCAGACAGCCAGTGTTTTGTAATAAAATAAAGGCCCTGCACTTTCTAACCTTCATGCCAGACAGACTCTGAAACTGAGCGCTCCTCAATTTTAAATTACTCATACATTCTTAATTGTGATGTTATCCTTATAAATGATAGTAATGGTACCGCTTAAATCCTAAAAACCAGCAGGCACCTGCCAGTGAAACGGGTTCATTTAAAACATATCCATTGAATCCTTAATATGAGAGGCTATTCAAAAACATTAGACTAGGAGAAAGCCAGTAAGACGTTTGATTCTACAGTTAGGAATTAGGTAGCTAGTCATGATTAGCAGAAGGAAAGTGAAATGTCAGTACTTAATTTAAGGAGAATTTACGGACCATTTGGGAAAAAAAAAATCACCCGGGGCTTGTAGAAAACTCAGAAAATTCTGCTAACCGCCTTAAAAGAGTCGAAGCACAAACAATTGTTTTCAAATTATTTAGCAGGAATGAAGCAAAAGCGATGCAGGAAACCATGAATAAATGGATTGTTCACATTAAGAAATGTGCAAATTTACTACCATGAGCTGTACTTGTGTGTAAATGTGAGTTTCAAAATGAGTTTTTGAGGGAGATCTGCCCAAGACCCAGTAGTTCTTGATTATTAAGAACTGAGTTAGATCGTGTGCAAACGAAGATCTTTATATTACATACCATACTAGTCTTTTTATTTTCTCCAACATTTAAAAAAATAATGTTACTTGAATTCATTTTCAGACTCGTTTTAGTGATACCAACACTTGTCATGGTGTTGGGAGAAGAAATGTCTCTCTGAAACGTGGCCATATTCTTTTGAAATATACTTGTTAAAAAAACAGCAACTTTTTGAGGTTGTGTCATTTTTAGATGGACATTTTTACATACATCAATTTCTGTAACCTTTTGAGCAATTTTTTTTCAGTTTGCAATTTCACATTAAAAGTCCTTAATGAAAAAAATAAAGAAGTTAGTTGCTAAGTATTTTATTCAGCTATCAGTTTCTACAAGACGGAAGTTAATAACAGATGTCTATGTATCTAACTTTGGTCTGACAACAAAATTCTTCCAGGACTCTCAAGACAGTGTTGGCAGTATTGTCTGATACATAGTTCCAGGCTGCATGCATTCCTGCCTTTTGAGTACACGTGTAAGTGAGCTGTCTTTCAAAGCACATTGGTCCTGAGTTCTTTATTCTAGCCACCAAATAAGATATTTGAATGACTATTAAGTATTAAGCAGATTAATATGGTATTTTGATTCTACTTCCCACAAGAAATCCTTCAAAATGTTAACCATTGTTGCTAGATTGTTTATGTGATTGCATATGTTGACATTATGAGTTCATTGTGTGTTCAACATGCATGCATGCTGCTAGGAAACATTTATTTCCCTTTAGGATAATAAATACAATGGTCAGATACAGAGTCTAATACGATGATAATGTTAAAATGTGTCTCAGTCTTGAGACATGAGATGGTTATTCACTTCTGTGACAAAAACATCTGAGAAGAGAAACCTAAAAGGAGACAACATTTATTTGGTTCATGGGTTCAGTGGTCCCAGTCCACAGTGATGTGGTTCAATCAATTTCAGTTTATTGGAGGCCAAACATCATATCAGGAAAAATGTAACAATGCAACAGAGCAAGGTCCAAAATCTTATGGTGACAAAGTAGAGAAGAAGGAGTAGGAGAGAGGAGGGGAAGGGAGAGGTAGAGATAAAGGAAGAACTGCTGTAGTTCCCATATTGTCTTAAGGGAATTCTCCAAATGACCTTATTCCTCTTCCCTAGGCAGATCTTTTAACTGTGTAGGTAGAAGAGTAGAGCCCTAAGTCACTCACCACACATTGCCTTCATCTAACCTTTGGTCCCTTCCGAAATAAGCTCTTGGTGAATTTGAAGGACTTAACTTTGTTTTTAAATCACAGAGCATTTGGTGTCACCTGTTGCATGTTTAGATGTAATGATCCTCTACAGTGCAGTTAATTGTGTCTTGTGGTACTGTAGTTACCACGAGATGGTGGATGCTTCATTGTTAGTGCACTTACCACCTAGCACCACATAGGAAATAAGTCTACAGCTTGTGAATACTAGGGGCTATCTCTTCATCACAGCGTAACTTCTAGAATGTAAAAGGTAATGGCTAAATGAACTTTTTAAAATGTCATGTGGACAGCCTGGATTTCTACTTACGTTTGGCAAACATATAAACAAGACAACTATAAATTTACATTAGAATTTCCCTTCTGGCAATCAAGGGAAAACAAAACAGAATCCGGCCAGAGATGCCTGTGCTTTAGATTTGCTACTCTTGAGTCACAGGCATAGTTCGCTTAGGAACCAACCTGCATCCATCAATCAATGAATAGGTCTATATGCATTGTGGAATACTGTTCAGTCACAGAGAGTTCAACAATACTGTCATTTAAGACACCATGGATTAATTCACAGAAAAGTATGACAAATGAAATAAATCTGCCATGGAAAAGCAAGTACATGTGGTTTCATGTCACGTAGACACAGAATTAAAAGAATGTTGAATGCACAGAACAGAGAGTATTATGGTGTCTGTTAGCACCTAGAAGGCAAGGGGTCCCAGGAAGACATTAGTCAGAGGATATAAGTTATCAGAAAGGATGAAGAAGTCTGTAGATACTACAATATGGAGAATGTACTTAATATTACATACTAAAAAATTTAAGATAGTAGAACTTGACTACTAAAAGGAGATAAAAAAGTTCTGAAAACTATCGATATACTATTTTGTGTGATGCCATCATTCCATAATATGTAAACACATTAAAACATTTTTATAGTTAATTTCAACTGATAGTTTTAATTTTAATAATAGAAATTCCCATTTAAGTAAATCTTCCTGAAATAAAGAATAAGTATTTATTTTGTAAATTCTGGTAATGACCTAAAATTTTAAACTATTTAATGTGCCATTTACATTAGTTCAAAAACTAGAACAAGAAAACATTTTATAATTAAATAATCCATAATCCAATTTCTCACAAAGGAGTAGGAAACATTTAAATAGACTTTTAATTTTGACATGTATATAAGGGTTTGAGCATATTGAGCAGGATGTCCGGTCCACATCTGGTTTTAATCCTTGTCACAGACTAGCACAATTTACTTCTGTACACATGTAAATTCAAATATGTGAGGCTCTCAACCCGATTGTGTTATTAATCATAAAAGACTATTTTTCTCTGCATACACTATCTATGGCATTATAGTCAAGTTGCTAAAGAAGACGGATACAGCCATGAGACTGAGTCATGCTGTCATGGAAAGAATGATTTACGTTGTTCTCCCCACTCTGTCTGATTTCACAATTTCTATACTGTTTCCATTACAAACGTATTGTATCAATGGAATCCTGCACTATACAACCTTTGGGGATTTAAGCTTTCCACTCAGCATGATTCCCAGATTCATCCAAGTTTTGTGTGACAAATGTATTGATAAGTAGCATTCCATCATATGGATGCACTGTTTTCTTTATTTACTTTCCTAAAATGTCTAAATGCTTAATTTTTACTGTTGTAAGTAAATTGCTCTGAATGCCTATATACAGATTTTTATGTAAATATTAAAAATGTAGAGCACTGCCTAGGATTTCTATTATTAATAGTAATATCTGGAGCTACCTCTACCCATTAGAACCATACTTGAGAGAAGGGAGTCCAAGCAAGTACAGTGGTATAGACTTATAAGAAAGCATATTCTTGAGGACCATTTAAATTGATTAGCATCTGGGATGCATTATGTAAATGTTACTTTTAAGTCACCCTCATGAAACATGTTTATACATGTACATGGTCCCCGATTAATGATGAATCATCATGAATTTTCTATTTGTAAATGGTTTGAGACTATGTTCAAACAATTCTGATATTCACTTTCAGTAGTGCATTCCATAAGCTATATGAGACATTCAATATTTTATTATAAGATGTGTTTGGGTTGAGGTAATTTTGTCTAGTTGTGAACTAATGTTAGAATATTGAACATGCTAAAGGTAGATGAGG
>LOJH01000671.1:11348-30957 GCA_001685095.1 Ellobius talpinus
ATACACACAGACAGAATATTGTATACATAATAAATAAATATTTTAAAAAAGAAATAAGCAGGGTAATTCTTATGAGGTTTGAAAATGAGGAAGTTGAACTAAGAAAAAAGTTATTTCTGGGGCTTATGAGTTATGTTAGGGAGTAAGGCGTAAAAAACATTTAGTATGTTTTAATTTTCACTAAGTCACTGAGTATTTAAAATCTGGGCACTGATGGTGGCCCCGTCTTAACAGTCTTAATTTTCACTAAGTCATTGAGAAGTATTTAAAATCTGGGCACTGATGGTGGCCCCGTCTTAACAGTTTTAATTTTCACTAAGTCACTGAGAAATATTTAAAATCTGGGCACTGATGGTGGCCCCATCTCAACAGTTGCTGTTTTCATTACAGCGAGACCCGTCCGAGACAGTGTCCGTGAAGGATGTTCTGGCCCGAGCTGCCGCCAAAGGTCTACTGGATGGGGTTGAGCTTGGGAAGACATCCAAACGGGAGAAGAAGAGGAAGAAATCCAAAACATCACTGCCCAAAGCTCCTGCTAATGACAACAATGGCATCCAAATGAAAATCACCGAGTTCATAAGTCAAGAAAGTAAAGCGAGTATTTCCCGAGGTGAAGCATTAACAACTAAAACACCTCTCCCGCCAAAAACTGTCTACCAAGTGGGCGCTTCCTCCCAGGTCAGAAAACCCAAGCCTGCCACCAATTCTTTACCGACCACGTTGAAGAAGACTACTTATCCTTCCAGGCCAGAAGAACGGCAGGTGACCTTGAAACGAAGGCCAGAAGGCAAAGTGATTCCTCTGAAGTCCGTTGAGATTGTTTTGCCTCCAGTGATGTTCCCATTCTCGAGTTCCCAGGGAGCCCAAGCTCAGATGCCAGCAAACCGTGTCTACTATCGCTTGGTTGGATCAAAGGCTGGCCTGCACAGCTATGTTACAACATCAGCACCCAGAAGAGGGGAGAAGGCTAAGGAGAGCACACCTTCCTCCTATGTCAGGCATCCTAGACCATGGCTTTGACTGTGTGGCCCTTCCTACAGGCTGGCTGGGATTTCTTTCCGTTCAGACACTATTACTGGGGCTTTTGGTCACTTAGTATCTTCTCCTGTGACTTTACCTCCAGAGAATGAAGACAGATGAGAAGCAGTGATGGAGGGATCAAGCGAAGGTGTGTCACCAGCTCAGTGCTAATGTGTTTTAGGATGCTCAGTTGCAGATTCCTGGGAGGGAGTGTGGACTAAGCAGCTGGCTTCCCTGAAGTGGGCAGAGTGCCTCCCAGCAGGCTTCTCTGCAGACTTCATTGAGGGGCTTGGTAGAAAGTCCTCAGATACAAAGAATGGTGTCCTCTCCTGCCTGCCCCAGCTCCAGCCAGGAACCTGACCCTGCTCCTTAGCCAGGAAGTTACTGTGATTGAAACCTCTGGGATCCCAGTTGAGGCCAGTTTTTCCCTTTAGCACCCCACTGTTCCCAAAACAGGACATGCCAGAAGGTTCTGCAATGGACTGAGCTTTGACTAGGAGTAGGAAGCCCAGTACCAGGTGTGCGCAGTCCAGATGGCCATACAGAAAACAATGTTTCTGGAGAATTTCCAGAATCCCGAGTAGGCTGCACACAATAATCCCTTCCTTCTGTTTATGCCAAACATTGTTGGAAAAAGGACAGCGAGCAAATTTCTACCTAGGTATTCTTGTTCTGAGAAAGAGGTCTGACTGCTGAACACAGACAGCAATGTATCATTGGAAAAATGCAGGGATTTCCGATTTGATGCAAAGATCAGGTGACACAGCCAAATGTACAAGTTATTTTGATGGCACACAGTGCTCAAACCTTGGTAACTCATTTCTGATGCACAATTCCAATATATTGCAGCACTATGTTAATACATTAAACGTCAATTACTCTTAGCTATATTAACAATTGTCTACCAATATTGACATGATTATCATTTCTGGGTCTGATTTTTCTCATCATGGCAACAGAAATTGTTTGACATTAAATAATGACTGAAAATCTTATTTTTAAAGAGTTCTGACACATTTGGAGTTTGAATGTAAAGCTTTATTTTCAGAATTCAGCTGTGGAGGAGCATGAGTGAGTGCTAAAGGTTCAGTTTAGGAGGCAGTGCATTAGCAGACTGGGCTCGGTGTGCTTCAGCTCCAGTGGTCTTTCCTGGCTCACTTGAAGTGGGAAGGACAAAGGATTGGTAGGTTCTCATAGCAGTTTTCTTTCAGCCAAAGATTTATATTTTTCATTAAAATCCGTGAGTCAAGAAAATGAGCTGATACTTCAAGAGGCTTATGTTTATATTCCAAAGAATTCTTGTCAGGTATGACTCTTAAAACACAGAGAACTTAGGAAACAGGCAGAAGGGGTCTCTCCCAGTTGCAGCCTAGCCTGAGCTGAACTGAAAGAGCCTGTCTGGGCTGGGATGTGACTCCGCGGTAGAGCCCGTGGTTAGCACGGATCAGGTGCCAGTTTCCATCCCCAGACCTACAGGCCACAACCCCACACTGCTTCCATTGCTTAGGTATGCTACTGAGATATAAAACACGCAAGTCTTTATGTTTCGAGGTGCAGCCTAATTTATCACCATTCAGAGAGCTGCCATTTCAGCCCTGCAGTGGGAGCTCTGGCTGAAAACCATTTCACCTGGTTTGAGATCTTTATTTTCAAGCGTATTTTCTGGGTCAACCCTTTGCCTTACAGAAGCTCAGGGTACTGTCTACTCTCTAGCAGCGTGTGGTTCTGTTGCCACTGGCAGCCACTTCAGAGTCTCCTCACTTGCAGCTCGGCGCTAAACTAGCTTCCTCTCTGCACATTCGAGGAGATTCTCAATGGACCCACTCATCTACTAAGCTTGTGTGCTCTCCTTTGGCAATCTTCTTGGAAAGACAGAATCAATTAATTACTGGTCAAGTGAGAAGGAAAACAGGATAAAAGCAACATGAGAAAACTCTAGTGAAGACTGCTGATCATACTGTCTTTTAATTTGAATTTTACTTTCTTGTTTCTTAAAGTGTTGCAAAGTAAAAAAAATCATATAGAGTTTAAATACCACAGTAACAGTTTATATTTTTTTCATTTCATTTATTTACTTTGTGGAGCTGGGGATTGAGCCCAGAGTCTAAACAAATTCAGATTTTTACCCAAAACTATTACCAGTGTAAAATCCCTGGAAGCAAGATGAAATGCTGTTCCTTGAGAGTTACTGTCTTTAGCAGCACAAGGGAAGGTGGAATGTGGTGGCACACATCTGTACACATCTGCAATCCCAGTACTCAGGAGGCTGGGGTAGGAGGATCAGCATGAATTCAAGGCCAGTCTGGCTTACTTAGCAAGATTGATCTCAAAGACAAAACAGCATGACACAGCAAATGAATGGCTTGGGCATATACTTTTAATTACTTGTCTTCTGTGTATCAGGGAGTTAAAACCAGATCCAACTGACTCTCTGGTTACCCCCTTTCATTTTGGATTTAATGCACTGCCCACTTCCATTCCTGATTCTTACAGGAATGAAAGGCAGACTTTGTGTGCGCGCTGAAATACCTTAACCCTATGAGACTGCTTACAAAAAATTCCAATTGATGACTGGATGGGTTTCTGTGTTCAGAACGCCAGCTCTTTACTGACCGAAGAGTAAGTGAAGAGCAATTCCTTAAAGTCACCAGCTCATTCTCACCAAGTGGGAAATGCAAACACTAATGAAAGCAGAATCTTACATTACTAAAATGATTTTTAAAAAGTTTAATTTGAAGTAAGAATAATACAAAAATAAAATAACTACTGTAGAGACACTAGGTTTGCATCTGTTTCTTATATATGGGGCCGTGCTGGCAGATAAACGAGTCAAACCTTGCACGCAGCTACGTTTATTCTCACAACATCTTACATTTAAATGTGCAAATGTGGTCAACAGCAAAAGGCATCAAAAAGAAAACAAGATGTCCTTTTAGGAGGAAGCGGCTGATGCGGCTGCCTGGCAATGCTCTCATAGTTGGTGCAAGCAAAGATCTTTGCCTTGAAGTGCACCCTCCCCCTTCATGGTTCCAAGGCTTAAACTCAGAGCCCTGAATATCTTATGCAAGCGCTCTACCACTGAGCCACACCCCCAGTATGCAGAAACAAGTTCAATTGCTTTCTTACTGGCTGTGAGCATGTCGGATGTTAGGATGTTAGGTTAAACCTGGCCAACTAGAGAGCTTTTGGCTTGATTAAATTGTGCTAATGTTAGGGAGACATTTTCCCACGTGGTTTGTGAAATCTTGCATTGCAATGCTCATACAAGGAGTGTGCCCTACAGTAAGGGAAGCTTTGGGGCTACACGTAAGTGGTCCTGTTCTGAGTGGTTTCTTTTGTGTCCTTCTTAAATGCCTAATGTGTATTAAAAAAGTAGCAGTGCCAACAGTTATATCACCAAGAATTTGTTTGAATGGAAATGGGTCTAATGTCCCTTCATGCAGTGAGACAAACAAATGAAACAATGGTTCTAATTAGCCATGGGTGATCCTGAATCCAGGTGGAAACGAAGGGCACATGGATGGATGTGTAGCTCTTTGATGACATCACGCAAGTTGTGAAGGATATAAAAACAAAGCACCGCACAGTGCCTTAGTCTATTTACGAAGACGTGGTCTTAGCCACGGTGATGCTGCCCCGGAGCACAGGGAAGGTGGGCAGAGCACTCCTACCTAGTTGCTTTTAAAAAATAAAAGGAACTTTAAGCATTCTGCCCTTGCTTCTACATATTCCAATAAAAATGTGACTACAAATCATTACAAAACCACCTTGTAGGTGATGTAGTTCACTGAGATTAATTAGACCCAGGTAACTGACGTTATACCCAGGAAAGAGAATACATTAACACAATAATGCGCCATATTTCAGTAAAAATAGAATAAATAAAATAAAAATATTTTAAGCTGTATTTAACAAGTTAATTAAAAAAATGCTAAGACACACAAGGCTTAGTGAACACGGCTGCCTGTTCCCGAATCCCGGATCTAAAGAATGCATAGATAACTGAAGTCACTAACATCTCAGGTAAAACATTGGCATCCTTTCACAAACAAATGCAAACATACTTTCATACATACTTTTTGGCCATGGCAGAAAGTTGTCTGAATACACTGTTTAACATAATTCATTTTACAAAAATCAACCTGCATTTAGTAGGCAAAGCTATTTTCAAAACAAAACAGCCGCAGTAAGAGGTTTTTTCCTGTGTAAAGGCTATCATTCCTCTTACTGAGTCCTAAAATTGCATATGTAAATCAGTTTGCTACTTAAAGCTAGCTCAGTATTCTTCATCCCCAAACAAACAAATGTAGGTCTTAAAGACAAACAGGGTTTGGGTGGGGACGTCCTATAGAAACAGGGATTACTTTAGAGTTTTGAAGTGGAGTGCATTAAAACATTTCACCATGAAGCTCAAAATGAGAGACACAACTGGTTTCTGGACAGTTTTTCTCTGGGCACAATAAGGTTTTCTTAACTCAGAAATCGCTCAGATGGCACTAGTTACTTCAGCTAGTATGCAAGTTGGCACCAAGTATTAATGCATTTTTTTTCTCAAGGAACATCACTTTTATTGTAGTGTATGGATGCCAGAGAACAGTCCAGGTTCTCTGCATCTGATTTCATGGGTTTTCTGAGGGACCCACAGGTGGAACACGCTCACTTCAATGCAGTCTGTGGCTGCTAAGTGCCACAGTCGGGAAGGTTTCTACACAAGTGATGTAATATCTAGAAAATCTCAGCTTGGAAAGGCTGCTGAGGACCGACATTTGTCCTCTACAACACGTTTGAGGAACACAGTCCTGGACCGAGAAAGGACAATGGTCTTAACAATAACTGCCGCTGTGTAGATAAACTGGACATTTTCCTTAACACACTTGGGGATTCTGAAATTGCCTGATAGTATTTTCATTATCTGTTTTGTCTATGGACCTAGAGTCATCTGTGAAGGGTCTTCCTGACTGTGTGGAAGAGGCATAAGGTGGCAAAAGCTGGGAGACATGGTCCTGGTTCTGGCTCTCAGGAACTTGGGTGAGATCCTTGGCCACTTAGCCTCTTGATACAAAACCCTGTGTATTTGATTTCTTCAGTGAGTTTGGTACCTTTTCTACCTTGTAAGGCTTGAATGTGATAAAACTGCGGAAAGCATTCTGACACCTGCAGAGCAGCGCATAAACACAAAGCATCACTTTTATAACGATATTAATTTTGACATTAAAAGTAAACAAGAGTAATATAAGATTGATCTCCTTTGCAACCTCCTTTTACAATAATGTCAACAAGAGTCTAAATTTGTGTATCTTTATAGTTAGGATTCTTTACATAAAAAGACACAAGAAAATGATATTTGGGGAATGCTATCAAACAATCCATTAATTCTGGTGTATATTGTGCTCAGATAAGAAAAAATTAAATCTTTTGAAGGTAAAATGGAAAAATAGAAGTTTTAAAACATATCTAGTCAAGTCTTACCAAATTTCTAACATTAAGTACATAAGTTCAAGAAAAGTACAACTTAAATTTGTTGCCATGGACACTGTATGATGGCTAGACAGCTTTCTAGACAAAAAGCATAGCTAAAGCTTGTGGCAGGTAGGGAATCCTAGGAGGACATTTACCTCCAGGATGTGAACTAACAAGAATCACACAGTGAGATCTAAAATCATAGTGTGTGACAGAGATATAAATGACATTTCCTCAACTCTAAATTGCATATTAGCTCATCAAACTAAGGATGGAAAGTGTAGGAATATTTCATTTTCAGGTGTGGGTGGAGAATGGCCATAGCATACTTTAATTCTCTAGCTGCATTGTACAATGTAAGGCAGAAGTTTGAAATATGTCCCATCTCAAATGTATTATGAATCTGTTAATCTCTCTCTTTTTAAATAACCAGTTTGAAAACCATCTGAAAAGGCTATTTTTTTTGCTTGATTTTAATTCCTCAAATTTAGTTTTCTATCAATTTTAAAGTTTTCCTTTTCCCAGCACCCCAAACAGCTGTAGACATGAAGGGGTATTCATGCATCAGAGAGCTCGCTGAGGAAAGTGGCTGGTTAGTGTCTGCACTGATACCAACAGCCAGTTTTTGTCAACCGACAGGTTCACTTTTATGAAAATCTAAAACCCAAATGTTCTTTTTACAAGAATTCAATGGTATCTGTCCCTCAGGGTCTAAATGTTTTAAAAGCTGAAAACAAGGCAAAGTGCCAAGGGACTCCAAGGTTGCTTGCGACAGATCCAACCAAGAGGACAGAAAATGAACCTGGGAATCACTCACTCCAAGGATGCGGCATTAGTTCTCTAGGAAGGGTGTGGCCACATTCTTCGGAGAGTGTGTGAAGTCCTGCTCACAATATTTACGGTAAAAGACCTTCCACTGTTCATGATGGAACTTACGGGAACAGAAAACAAAAACAACTCATGCTTCTTTTCATAGCACATGGTGGTGGCAAGACGTGGTCACATGCTTGTCTTAACACTGGTTAAGGATGAATTCTCTGGAGACAAAGCATCAGCAACTGAATGGAAGGCCAGCTGTCGGCTTCTTTAGTGTAGACGTTTGCTCTTCAGGTAAAAGTGACAGAAGCCTGGAGCTCAGAGCTGCTAGGGTGTTTCTGGGATGGGGCGTTTCTGTTTCAATGTGTCAATGAGCGATAAGACCCCTCGTTTTACGTTAGTTGTGACTCTTCTGGTCACTGAGTCCGCTGGTGGGGGTGGAGGTCGGACTTTCTGTGAAGGTGGCCTGGCTACCAAGCACTTCTGATATCGCAACTGGAATAAAACAAGCAAGCAGCAATTTAGGTAATAGTATTTCTTCTTGGTTGTTGTGTTCAAAAGTTAATGGCCCAACTTCTAAATATAAATCTAGGAGTTCATCACCACTACCACCAGTACCACCACCAACCCCCCACCAGCACTATTGCCACCACTACTAGTACTATTACCATCATTACCACCACCACCAACAACAACCAACAACAACCACCACCACTGCCATTACCACCACTCCCACCCACCAGCACCAGCACCACCCACCACCCCTGAGGTGGGATTCCCCTCTGTATGCTGTGAATACCACTGGTGAATAAAGAAACTGCCCTGGCCTGTTGATAGGAAAGAACTTAGGTAGGTGGGGAAAACCAAACTGAATGCTGGGAGAAAGGAGGTAGAGTCAGAGAGAAGTCATGGAACCGCTGCCGGAGACAGACGTGCTGAAACTTTGCTGGTAGGCCATGAACTTGTGGTGATGCACAGATTAATGGAGATGGGTTAAATTAAGATATAAGCCTTAGCCAATAAGAAGCTAGAGGTAATGGGCCAAGCAGTGATTTAAATAATATAGNAATATAGTTTCTGTGTGATTATTTCGGGGCTGAGCAGCCAGGAACAAAACAAGCAGCCCTTCCCCAACACACCCCCACCCCATCTCCAGCACTAGTACTATTACCACCATCACCATTTGGTCTACCACAGCTGCCACTCATCACCATTACTCCTGCCACCACTGCTCCCCGTCACCCCCATACCACTAGCATTTCTATTGTGTGGTGGGGAAGACTGACCCAGGTCCTTGTATATGAGAGACAAGTGCTCTGCCCCTGAGTGCATCTGCAGTCCAGATTCATTTCTTTCTTAATGTGGGATGTTTTAAATTCCCACAGCTGTTTGGCTTCTCCCACCCTTCCTTTCTGCCCACTGCTCATAGTCAACAGCTAAGCAAATGAAAAGGATTAGTAGAGAGAGGGCATTAACTAAGCTTTCCATCAGACATGTACATCCAGGTAAGTGCTGGTGACATGGCACGATAGGAAGGTCACGGTCTGCATCCAGGCTGTATTGCTTGTGAGCTCTAGGAACCCAGCCATTGCATTTCTCCAAGTCTCAGTGTCTCTGACTATAGGGTGGTTGAGAACTATAAAGCAAACTGTAGAAAGCCTCAGATAGGCCTAGCAACGTTTATTTGTTCCAGTCTCTGTTTTCTACTATAATAGAAAATGTCCTGAGATTTCAGTTATCTCTTTTATGTTCAAGTATAAACCCTAAGAGATTAAAAAAAAAAAAACAAAAAACCAAGCCAACACCTACCATCAGCATTGGCAACATGGGCATATCTACCCTTCAGAAATATAGCAACACAGGCCTGCTGGCTCAGCAGGTAAAAGCACTTGGTTTTCAAACCTAACAACCTGACTTTGACACCAGAAACCCACAGTAGGAAAGAACGAACTCCCCAGTGTTGTCCACTGACCTCCACATGTGGCAACTGTGCACTTGCACTGTCTTCCTCACACACACCAAATACACACATACACTAATAAAAACCCCTTTGTTGTTTTTCAAGACAGGGTTTCTCTGTATAACAGCCCTGGCTTTCCTGGAACTCACTCTGTAGAGCAGGCTGTCAGACTCACAGAGATCCAACTGCCTCAGCCTCCCAAGTGCTGGGATTAAAGGTGTGCCGCCACCACCTGGCAATAAAAACTTTTTAAAGAGAGAACTACATCAACATAGCCTGCTTGCTTTTGAACTAGTAGAAAGCTAAGTAAGTCTTCAATATTAGATGAAAAGGATTAAGTTTGTCATTTCTTTCTGATTTCTAAAGTTAAGTTAAAGGTCTGTTGACCCTCGGCATAGTTATAGCTGCTTCTCCCTCAAACACATGAAAACACTCACCAAAAGATGGGATGGGGGTTCGAATGTCCTCTTATGTCCCACAGGTCAGAAAACTCAGTACACACAAAAGGATGGTTTACCACATGTCTGCTCTATGGAGAACATCTTGCTAGGTCTGCATCACCAATCACACGCCTCTTAAAGCACTGGTTCATCAGCAGGTACGTGTGGCAATATTAAACCCTGGACTTGAAATTTCAAATAGTAGCTTTGTATGTATATCGTGGATCAAAATTGCACATAATTGATGGAATTCATAAAGAATCCCCTCTGACCTATTTTAAATTCCATGAAAGTGTCCTCACTTAGGCCTATATAACACAGCTGCAGAATGGGCCTTAAAAGGGAATTCAAAAGAATGTGTCACTACCCTATCTCTGATCATACCAGTCCATGCATAAGAATTCCAGATGGAGAATGACACGGATTTGAATGAAGAAGGGTACCCCTGCATTGGGGAGAACTGGATTCAGAGTGCGGTGGGAGCTTAGATGGTACCCACGTGCCTTCTACCACACTGCCTGAGCTACTCCAGCTGGTTGCATTAATAAAATTTTTATTAAAAAAGTGTTTTCAAGTGGAAAAATGATTCTGGGAATCTGGAAAAACAAAACTGTAGCCACTGATAAAACTAATTAGCTAACTGTCATTAGCATTTAAAATGTATAATTAAGAGTGAAAGCCATTCATTTTAGACCAAACCATCTGTTATGCTCCATTTCAATTTTGTAAAATATCTAGTTTTTTTTTCGCTTGACTGAAAGAGCACTTGTTTATTTCCCATAGTCCCTCCCTCCCATCTACACCTGGTTCCCAGGTCCACCTCAACTCCTGCACTCCCCTGCTCCTCCCCCACAGCCCTGCTCCTGGATACCCAGGCATTAGCATCCTTGCGCACAGCACTTAGAGAAAACAGTCCGCACTGAGAGAAAACAGTCCGCACTGAGGACCAGTGAGCGGGAGCCAGATGGAGTGCGGATGCCAGGTCTCTCCTCCTTCCTTCCCTTCCCACCACTCAATAGTCTCAAAGATTAAAAAAAAAGTGTGTGTGCGTGTGTTTATCATGTGCTACAGGACACATGTGGAAGTCAGAAGACAACTTGTGGGAATTGGTGTTTTCTCATATGGGCTCCATGTCTCAAAAATTAGGTTACCAGGTTTGGTAGCAAGTTGCCTTTACTGCTCACTGGCCTCAATAGGTATCTGTAGCCAATTTGCTTTTTTCCTATTCTGTTGTCTAAATGGTCATCAATGTCATTCTCCATGGGAAGGCAATAATACCTAATGTAGAATTCTAGAAAAAGAAGCTAGAATGTATAGACCATACCAGATGTTGGTTTTTTGGTATCTGGATTCAGAACTCATTTTGGGGATGACACGACAACTGGCTTGGGTGCGATTTATGATTTCTTGGTTGTGCAAGTAAAAATGAGGCCAAATGCAGCCTTGTAAGACATGGCCTGTGCGAGAAGAGAAAGATGCCAAGGAAACAGCAGAAGGAGCAGGAGATGAGAGTGAAGGAGGGGCGCTTCCAAGGCCACGGCCACAGCCACAGCCAGAGCCACACTGCGGCTGGCAGAGGTAAAGTGGGGGAGAGTCTGTGGTGATGGATCTGCCAGGTGCTGCAAACTTCCACATAGAGGACTGAATACTGCAAAACCTTAAAACAAACAAACCCATAGAAGCGCCGTAGGCAACAGGTAGTTTTTAACGCCACTGTACTTTCACGGAACCACTGTCTTATGTGTGGTCTGTCATTCACGTTGACATACATATCATTATAAGGCACATGATTCACGTGGCTTCTTTAGCGCAAGAAAGTGTGCAGATCGCCTCCATCCTAAATGAACCAAGCTCACAGACCAGCCAGTGGCGTTCCTTTGACAACCCCTCAACAGACGTTCCTAGTTCCCACTTTCAGAGTCTTTCTCCCTGGGTCTAATTCCTTCTCAGCCTGGTGCAGTCTCCTCCACTCATAGCTCTTTCCACACTGCCATGGGACTTGGATGTTGTGTCTCTCCCACTATACCTGAGCTCCTATACCTATTATATACCTATTATAGCTCTATACGTATTCACATTTGGGGCTCTCCAGGGTCGTAGCAGAAGGGACTCCTCCACACAAGGTAGTGCTCCATCTCACTGATCATGGCCTCGTTAGCCCTCTTCTGGCTGTCTCATGCCGAGGCCCCTCCTTGTCTCTCTAGTCTCCATGCTGATGGCCCGGGTTGATCACTGCCCCTCAAGCTGTACTTTAAACTTGCCCTCATGAGGAAAGGTCTCCAGGAAGATGGACTGTCTTCCTTTTGGATGGAATACTATTTTAAAACCTAAGTATGAGCTGGAAGCGGTGGTGCATGCATACAGTCCCACTGCTGGGAAGGTTGAGAGTTTAAAGACAGTCTAGGCTAACCTGAGTTCCAGGCCAGCCTGAGCTACTATGAGACCTTATCTCAAAAAACCCAAATCTAGAAAAACTCCAGAGGACCAATTCCTACTTGGTAATCTTTCCTGGAGAGATCAACTTGACCAGTTTTTCATGACAGGGGTCCTGTTTCTTCCATCAGTTCCAGTGACTATCACTAGACTGTGCCCTGGACCTCAGGCTCTGGTGCCTACCTTCACAGTTTCTTTGCTCTGATCAGAAGTGTTCCAGTGTGTGCAAGAAAGGTGCCCAGTGCTCATCTGCTCAATGAAGAGATGTTTACGTCTCAAATCAGACATCCTGTGAAGTACCCTGGCCTTGTGAGCCAGCAGCACAGGGTCGACTCTAGTCTGTTAATTACTGATCACTATAAAGTACGGGGCTTTGGGACGTTATCCATTAAATAAGGATTTCCACTCTAATTTACAGCATCTAGAACGAGGACAGGAAAGGTGGAGCAAAAGGTGGGCTCCCTCACCATGCAGGCAGCCTGGACGGCTTCTGACACATTGGCGGCATTAGGCTCACACCAGAACACGTGGCACTCAAAGCGCTGGTTCCCAGTGTCCATGATGAAGGCGAATGTGTGGACATCCTTCCCGACACCCATGAAGGACAGAAACCGCACTCGACACTCCACCAAGATTTCCTCTTCACTCTGTAAGAGACATGGTTCAGCACCCGTGCTCTTTGGGAAGGCAGACAGCTGCCAGCACAAACATCACACCTTAAATACTTCAGAGAATTAGGCTTACAGAGCCTGGTAGGATTTGCATCTTATTAGAAAGTCAGAACGTGCCTAAGTAGCCCAAGAGGCCACCACTGCCGTGGGTATCTGATCTCACAATGAATGACCCTGCTGTAAAGGGATGTGTCCCATTCTCTATCCACCGTAGCCCACATCCGTTCTTCACTGTGGGAGGAACAATGTCACATAGACTTCTATAAACTGCCCAATGCAGGACCCTCAGTGGCTCAGGACCCCTTTGTCTATGTGAACCTTTGTCTATGTGTGTCCATGAGTAAAAGATTCACATGTCTCGCTCCACTGTTTTTCATTCAAGCACCAAATCATGTCCAATACTGTGGAAGACAAAATGCTGCTAATCAACACATTTGTCAATTCACCCCCCTTCTCCTCTTCTCCACACACAAGGCAGCATAAAGATGTGTGTGGGATTCGTTTCATATCTGACATCCATGGCAGCAACCACAGGCAATTTGTGAGTTAGTAAACACAGCTAGAATGCCAGCTTTCAAACTGTAACACCCTGGCTTGTTAAATATTCATTCAGGAGTGAGATGCCTCACAGGCGTCCTACCCTGGGCAGGGAGGTCAGGAGGTTTGGGGAAGAAATGCTGGAGTCGGAATCTGGGAGAGAGGGTGTGGACAAAGGGGTGTGGTACATGGAGGGAGCTGCACCAGCCAGAACACGCAGTGGGGGAGCTTTAGGAGTGAAATCCAGCACGAGGGGAGTGGAAGGCAGGCTGGGGAGGACTGTTCATCGACAGGGGTGAAGTGGTTTTGACAGTGACCTGCTGGTGGCGGAAGCTGGGACATGCTTATGACCTGAGGTCTTCCCAGCACAGGGGCTTCATGAACCTTGGTAAAGGGGGCTGAACTCAGACCATCTGGCTTGAAGACCCAGTCCTGAGCTTCCAATTTGATCTTAGCCAAGTGACTCTGTTCAATCACCATGACAGGATAATATGGGTTGAGGTGAACGCTGGCCTGTCAGGATGACCAATGAATGTTCTCCAGAAGTCATATTTCATTGGGCTTCCCTAATACAAGCAAAGTTTGCACCCAGCTCCAGACAGCATGGCCTAGTCCACACCAGAGCATTAAATAACAAAACTGAAAGGCACAGTAAGCTACGGCTAGTGCCACTTGTTACCCTGAACAATTTTAATCTCTCAAGCAAGTGAGGAAGGCAGAGTCAGGGCACCAGAATAGGAATTTCCAGGTCCTGAGGGAGGCACGATGAGGCCCAGACAAAGTCCCAAGTCTTCTATAAACGTAGGCCATTTTAATCACAAGTCAATATCACCTCTAAGAGGCCAAGCCTTGACTCTGTGGCAAGCCCAGTGTCCTCTCGAGCTCCTCACCTTTTCACTGATGACTGTCACAGTGGCATCGGCCACGTTCATGTTCACCGAAGGCCAATCCTCCTTGCTGGATGAGGTCATAAGACTTTCTATGGCACTGTTCAGGGTGTCCATGCCTACACATAGAAAGGATAATTAAAACTTCACTCTCTAATGCAGGCCCAGTCACTCAGGAACAGCCATACCCAGGCTGACCTTTGTAGTTCCTGGGGTCAGGCCACCTTACTGCTTTATCCTCAAGTTTGCTCAGAAGAAAAAAAAAAACAGTTTTTCCAATAGAGAATCCTGGGCACCTCCAGGGATGTGTGTGTACGTATGTGCCTGCATGTCTGCATGCATGCATGTGTGGTGTATGTGTGTCCTGTCTATGAGACTATGATGCTCCAACCTCAAGCCTGCCCTTGAGAGCCTGGGGAAGGAGACCCAACAGAAGCCAGCATCTATCAGAGTATCAGACCCTTCCCCATCATACTGACATTTAGTCAGGGAAGAGTTGATGGCCCCTTTATAGATGCTGTCCAGTGGGGTTCCTTTGCTAGCTATAAAATAAGTCAGCTCAGAACAAGCTAAATCTGTTTATTGTGTGTGTGAGGACACGACACATTGTGTGTGTGTGTGTGTGTGTCCACAGACAACTTTCCAGCTGTCCTTTGCCCCCTGAGCAATCTGGCCTGCTCAGAAGTAACAACTTCATTGTGACATAAATCACATGGAATTCGCTCTTTTTAATGCATACCCAATGGTTTTCAGTCTACTCGTAGGGGAGTCATTAAATCAATTTTAGTATATTTTCAGCACCCCTGTAATTCTTAGGGGGACACTCTCTATGTTCCCTATAACCTAGCCTCAAATCAGTTCCTACTTTCTGTCTGGTTCTGGGGCCTTGACTATTGTCAGCACTCCTGTTAAGAATCCTACACGGAGGACTCTTTTGGGGCAGGAGAGGTGACTTCTTTGATCCATCTCAGTGTTTGAAGGGTCACACGTGCTGTGATATGTTTCTTTACTTTTTTTCTTGCCAGATAAAATTCCATTATCAGAAAGTTTTTATCTATCCATTAGTCAGGTGATGGGCATTAGGAGTGTCTTTACTTTTCAAAACTGTCACCAACAAATGCTACTAGGAATGTTTTTGTAGCTTTGGGGGGAACAAAGTTACCAATTTTCTTGGGTACATGCTTGGGGGTAGAACTGCTGAGTCAAACAACAGTTAAGGTCTTTGACCTCTGAGGAAGTGCCTAACTGCACCCCAGAGAGCATTTCACTTTACCCCCAGACCTCCGACTTCTCCAGGGTCTTTTCCAGCCAGGGAGAAGCTACAGCTCCCAGCTTCTCTGTAAGCTTAGGCAGGTGGAACACCTCAATTCCTGGCACCGGGGTAGGACATACCACTATGGGTCACTGTGCAAAGATATGGGGGCTCCATCAGTCTTTCCCACCTGTCTCCAGCGGGTAAGAACGGAGGCAGGAGCCTGACCCCAAAGCTGAGAGCCAGAGCACTCTACAGTCCTGGGCTGCTCATCTCTGAAATGCTGGGACAACAGGAAACACACACCTATCCCCTTGGAGTCTCTGCATGCTGGGACCGCATATCAAGTCAAGGTTAGCTTGCCCCCACCACCTACCTGACCAGGATGATCATGTGTTCAGGCTGGTGTCACCATAGAGGCACGAGTCAGGGTTAAGATGAGGAATGATAAGGTGGCCCTCACCCTCCTGGGAGAACCAATGCCTCTTGTAAGCTTTGGAAGCCTTGCCCAGTTTTACCTACCGACAGGTCTGTCCACGGGTAACATGCCCAGGTACTGCACGTGGAACTTCTGCACCAGTTCCGTCTTTGGTGTTGGAAAATCTACTACAGGGAACAAAAGCAGTGTGTTTCTCAGTAGTTCCAGGGCACGGGGAAAGCCAGCTGTCCATCTGCAATCTGCACGCCCAGATGGCGACCCATCCCAGAGCGCCCTGTTCCTGGATGTTCATACTATAACAACAGCATTTCCCGACTCCAGACATAGGGGCTTTGCCAGTCTAAACCCTACTGATCTCTCTTTCAAGGTGAAATGCTTAGGCAGGCAAAACCCAGTATGCTATGTGTTTCATGTGCTAAGAAACATCTTTTCGTGCCCTATTTGTTACGCATGGCTGGTGCCCAAAGAAAGTTTAATCACAAATGGTATATATAATCAAAGGCATGGAAGAAACAATGCAGTCCCCCCCAACTAACAATCTATAGATTTTTAAACTAGACAGTCCTTACCCCCATGGTAATACATGGGATTAAACAAAACAAAACAAAAACTCTGCTACAATATTCTCTAATTTGTTCAACAGAAACAAAAAACAACTTCCCTATTCAATACTTTTGAACTCTGTCCCCTGGGGCCTGGAGCACAGGCTCATCGTCCCCTCCACCACCCAGGCAGGGTCTCACCACGCAGCACCCAGGCTGGCTCACAGTCCTACTGACTCTACGTCCCAAATTCTAGAGATTGAATTCTAGGATGGAGGCCACCAGGCCCAATTTTAAGGTATATTTTTATTTTATATGTAGGAAAGGTTTAGTTAGCTTGCATATATGTGCAGCACATGCGTGCGGTGACTGCAGAAGCCAGAAGAGAGCAACAGATGCCCTAGAAACAGAATCACACATGGTTGTGAGCAGCCCTGTGGGTGCTGGGAATCAAACTTGGGTATTCTGTAAGAGTAGCTGGTGCCATCATCCAGCCCTTGAGTGTGCTTTCAAAGGAGATGTGAAGCACCAGAGAACCCTGCAACCCTCCGGTCTTGCCAAACTGGCAGGAGCCTTGGAGGAGGAGCCACTGTGGACATACCTTGCAATGGGACGTCGAGACTCACATTGTTCCTTTCCTGTGAGGAGCTGCAGGCCAGGGCTTTGGCATTCTTCCGTTCAGCCATAATCTAGACAGCAAATGAAAGCGCATCTTGGGTTCCCAGTTACGGACCCCATGTCACCAGCCAGCCCTGCTGGCAAAGCATCTGAGTGGATTCAATCGGGATTTAAACTAACACTCATCTTCTGTCCCCTTTCCTTGCCAGTCTCCCTGCGCTACACATTATGTGAGAATTCACTTTTCCCTGCTGGGGATGACAGGTGAACATTTCCTCAGAGTGACAGCTCTCCGAATGCTTGGAAGCTTCTTCTTCCATCTACTAGTTCCCACACCTGTGGAGGACAATCCAACAGGCGCCCTCTGGGGACACCTGAACCCTCTGGCCCCTGCGCTCAGAGAGCACAGAGTAACACGCTTCCCTGGTACTGTCCCAGGGTGACTCTTATATACTCTTTCCAGGTCTCTGAAGACAGTGCGTGGTTCAGATCCTACCGCTGCCCTGACTAGCCATGACCTTGGATAGGTAAACTGTCCTTTTGTGTCTCATGGCTACACCGCATATAGACGAGAGTACGTATGTCACAGCGCATGTGTAGAATAAATGAATATTAAAGGAGTCCAGAGGGCTCATGAATGTTGGCTGCTGTCATCCTTCTTCTCCGACTCTTCCAGGCGGTCTCTCTTCTGTGAGGGACACTAATGGTCACTGTGTGCAGGCATCTTTTTGTTCTTGTTTTCTACCAGGGAGTTACAGTGGTGTGGGTTTAGGGATTGAAAGATGCCTGATCACAATGGCCCTGGAAGTAACTCACGCTTTGAATCCTAGCCCAAGATGTTCATTGCAAAGTAATGACTGTCATTTCTCTAGGTGTATGTAATGTAGCGGTGACGTGACATTCACAGGAGGATAAGCACAGGTCACATGCAAAAACTCCACCATCTTGTGAGGGACTCGAGCATTCCTGGGAGTGGGTAACCCTGAGGTCATCGATATGCCTTGAACTTCGAATCCACTACACATTAACAACATGGGCTGAGCACCACCCTGCCTGCTTCTTCCTGTGTTTGATTTCACAGGCAGCTCTCCTGCCCTTCCGCTCAGTCAGTGAGGGGAAGCAGGGAGGTAGACCCTGTGCCCTGGACCCATCTTACCTTGGAACAGATTTCGTGGAGACTTGTGGCGATGGCTTTTGCTGGTGTGTCACATCGAAACACATGACACTTCAGAATCCTCGTGTCTTTGTCTCTTGCTACATAAGCAAAATCCCTGTGCAGAGGCAATTTGCCAGGATATTAGCAAAAGGAGCCTTTTCTCAACATATTACTCCAGTTACGACTATTAACCGAGCTCATAGCCAGCGTGCCAGCGGTGAACTGCGGATGCAGATTAAAAACCAAAACCAAAACATCAACAGCTACAGACAGCAGAAGCAGAGGTCAGTGGTTGTTAGGCACCTGTTGCTATGTGACATGGTAGTATCTTCTAAACCTAGCTCTTGAACTTTGGGATAGGGGCCAACCCAGAGTGCACGTTGAATTCTGAAGAAAGCGTCTGGAGCAGTAACAAATGAGATGACGAGACAACGAACATGGAATTGGGAAGAATATGAATTACAGAATAATATAAGAGCAACCAGCATGAGCCAGCAGAAGCGAAACAATGGGCTGTGATGTGTGGATGCACAGAAGACGGGCCAGCCTCACAGCTGCCTGAGAAAGCTGATGGGCAATCAGAGAACCCTGGAACACACATGTCCTGTGAACTGGACATGACCAAAGGCATGTGACTTTGCCAGATATCCACACTGTGGCCCTGGGGGCAATGCTGGTCTCCTGTGTTATATATCGGGTTAGTTCAAGCAAGTAGCCTATGCTGACTGCTCTATCTGTGCTACTGATAGTCATTATGACGTTACTTGGCTTCAAAACAACCATACCGGGTAATACAACTAAGTTTCTTGCTATTATTAATGGAGACAGTGGCTCTCCAGAGAGGAAGTGAAAGGTTTTGCTGTGTGGCCGAGGCTGGCCTGGAACCCCAGTCTTCTTACCTAACTTCTGAGTGCTGCAACCATGGCATGAGCTACCCCACACAGCAACCAAATTTATTCTTTACATTACTTGTCTTCCTATCTGTCTTTTTTAAGTTTTAAAGATATATTCTATTTTTTAATTATGTGTGTGGGTATGTACACCAGTATGCAGATGCCTCCTCCCCACCAGAGGCATGCAATCTCCGTGCAGCTAGAGATGCAGCTAGAGCCGTGAGTGGGTGCTCGGAAAGAGCAGTGCGCGCTCTTAGCTGCTGAGCCACCTCCCAGTCCCTACTTGTGGGTTTCTGAGATACGGTCTCACAATGTGGCCCGGGGCCAGCCACAAAATTACAGCAATTCTCTTGCTTCCACCTCCCCATGTGCCAGAATTACAGGTGTGAGCTATCATGCAGCTTAGATTACTTCTCTTATTACAGAAGAAGTTGGCAGGGGGCTGGAGAGATGGCTCAGTGGTTAAGAGCATTGCCTGCTCTTCC
>LOJH01000672.1:0-22666 GCA_001685095.1 Ellobius talpinus
GACACCAAAACTTTAGCCAGTAAGCCACAGCCACGTGGCAATACACAGATTAATGAAAATAGGTTAAATTAAGATATAAGAGTTAGACAATAATAATCTAGAGCTAATGGGTCAAGCAGTGGTTTAAATAATATGGTTTCTGTGTGATTATTTCGGGGCTGAGCAGCTGGGCAGCCGGGAAACAAACTAACGGCCTCATTATAACACACACACACACACACACACACACACACACACACACACAATCTGAATTCTACCTGAATCCCATTCTACTTTCCAAATCAAAGAGGGTATGCTCTAGGGTGGCATATAAACAGAAAGATTTGGCTATTTTAAAGTCAGGAGTCTGCTGTGTCTTTTAAATGTTTCAGTTACATTCTTTCCCAGGCTCCTTTGCAGCCAGTGAGCCCAGATTGCGGGTCCCTCATCAGAGCACCTTACCAGCAGACACAGAACCATTAGTACTTTGTTATCACCACGGTTGATCCATCAGACCGGGATGGGCAGAGGACAGAGAAGCAGAAACAGCACAGCTTTGGTGACTGCAGCTCTGTGAACACACCTTTCTCACATCTGAACTCTTTGGTTCTGTAGTCCACGTTATGATTCTAGAAACAGCAAGCCTTGTTTCGCTGGAGTTTACAAAATCTGTGGGGTCCATCTGCCTGGCCAGAGACTCGATGTATTTCAGGATTGCGACTTTGACCTGAGAGACCAAGGGTTATGAATGTTAAGAACATGTCACAAACTGAACAGAAGTTTCAGCTGGTGGTCAGCAAACAGTGTACACCATGAGGGCAGAACCTCCCGCTTTCCCACACTAAGTTTCCACACGGACTGACAGCCTAGTCTATACCCACATGCTCAGAGCCTTTTTTTTTTTTAACATTTATTTTATTTTACATACATTGGTATTTTGCCTGTATGTATGGCTGTGTGAGGGTGCCAGATTCCCTAGAACTGGAGTTACAGCTGTGAGCTACCATGTGGGTGCTGGGAATTGAACTCGGGTCCTCTGGAAGAGCAGCCATCTCTCCAGCCCCATTCCTAGAGTTTTAAAGAGAGTATTTCTCCCACTGGTTGGGAAGCCAAGCCAGATCTTAAGCCAGTTCTGTGAAGCATTCTCGGCCAGGTCCTGGGAGGCAATTCCCACCTCTCCAGCCCATACTCTGACCCAGTTTCTTCATTGGTTTTTGATCTTAGGAGAAAGGGACCCATCCTAGAGCCTTAAGAAAAGTCAGTGGTCAAGGAAGAGACTGCATATGGCCACACACCCCTTCCTTTGTCGTTACAGGTGTGACTTTACGCGGCTCAGAGAATGTTCTATTAAAGGTATTCTAACAAGGCACTGATCTCCTAGTCACAGCATGAGCTGTGAAGACACTGTTGATAAGAACAGAATATGGCACAAGAGTTAGGCATCTGCCTACGCAAGGAACTAGTCATTTGGGACCAAGAGAAACGAGAGCATGTCCTCAGAGGGCTGAACAGAGATGCTCCCAGTTATGCAGAATCTGACACATCACAAGCCACATAGGGAAAAGGGAACGAGAAAAGCAAGATGAACATCCACTGACCTTGAGGTTTGGAGTTTGAGTCTGATCCACAATAAATCTCATTAAAATGTTGAATTGTTGATCAAATGGAAAAGAATCCCTAGGGGGGAAAATCTCTTATTTTTAAAGAAATTGATTACATAAAAGAATATGAAACTATACAATATATCCTGACACACACACAAAAGTACATTCACACTTTTATGGATGGTGCTTTTCATTTTATATAAGTACTAAACTAATACTTACATACAGAAAATTCAGGGAAAGGAATATAGGCCACTTTGAGGAGCTACTTTAAAACTGAAGACTAGGCAGAGAACGCAGGGAAACAGGCAGCCTCCTGCCTCCTCCCCTGCTTTCTGAACAGTGTTTCCTGGAAGACCGCTGGCCCCAGATCCCACTTTCCTCCTGCACTAGGTTGCTTGCCCCCACTCTGCAGAGGCCAAGTAGATGTCTTTGTAGTCCTGTGTGTGCAGGTGATCCTCCTGAAGTCAGCACAGAAGAACGTCCACGTAATGCTCAGGGCTGGAAAACTCTCTCTACAGTTCTGGCTCAGACAGATGGTGCAAGCAGCACCTCCCCTTGCCTCAAGCCTGGGACTAAGACCACGCCTCACAGTCACAGCACAGGTCTGATCCAATCAAGCCACCCTGGGGGCTTCTGGCTAGGGAACATCAATCCTTTCATCCTTATGCGGCTACTGCTGGTTTAAAATTTAAAACAGAGCCACTCGGATGTGACGTCATCCTCATCACAGGAAAGATAAGGCCGCTAAGTCCCTGGAGCTGGGTGATAAGACTGTTTTCTTTGGACTCTCCTAAGAGACTTCCTACAGAGGTATGGGAAAGTGGCTGAGAATGTAGGCTTGAGTCTCCAATGCAGGAAGAAATGTTATCAAGTATTCCTAGACTGAAGTGGAAACTGAACAACCAATACAAGAAAACTATAAAGTTTTATAAAGGAGAGCACACTACAAACCAGTGTTTTAATAGTAATCACTAATAAAGAGTAAACTTAAGCTAAGTTTACCTGCTTAACATGTGCAAAGTCTTGGGATCCCCCTGCCCTGGAAAGTGATAAAATCGCCCCAAGAGCAACCATATTTGCACACCTATTTATAGGTTGGAAGCTACAGTGGGCTACTTCTGGGACAAAGTGCACTTTAGTGGCGCTGTTTAAGTAGTCAACAAGGCACAGACGAGTCATTCCTGCTTCTGCCATTAGCAGATGGAGGAGACAGGTGGGTAAGTTTAGGCAGGAAATGTGCCTGTTTCAGGCACAGCTAGAGGCAAGGGAGTCAGGGAAGATTAGAAAAGCGGAGCAAGTTGTTCCTGGTGAAGAATCACTGATAAGATTCAGCATCCTCCAGGACTTCCAGCAGTTTCTGCACCTAACTGACCTTTCCTACAACAGCTATGCATCACAGTTCAGTGAGCTGGGGGTGGAACAAATGCCTTAAACATACACAAATTTACTTAAGTTTTCTGTTTTTGCTTGTGCATGTGTGTGCCTGTGAAGACGCTGAGTATCTGCCTTGATTACTCAGTTTGAACAGAGAGCTCACCAATTCTGGCCAGTCTAGCTAGGTTGCCCTGGAGATCTCCCACCTCTGCTCCCCAAGTTCTGGGATTACAGGCGACCACCACACGGGCTTGGGTTGTACATGGATTCTGGCAATCTCTTCGGTCCTCATGCTTGTGGGGAAAGTGCTGAGCCATTTCCCTAGCCTAAAATTAGGACTCTTACAAGAAAGGGTGTCAAGGAAAAGTAACTAACAAGAGCTCACAATTCTATTTTCCTCCCATTGTGTGTGTGTGTGTGTGTGTGTGTGTGTGTGTGTCTGTGAAGTGGACAGGAGTAGAGAGGAGAGAGAAAAAAATTCACTGAGCTACAACTAATTGTATCACCAAAATTTAGAACTGTAATCTAATATTCCCACCTTTCAAAAAATTGTTAACGACTATTTCATTCATAAACTTACTCAAGCTGAGACACCCTGGACTAACTCATGCTTTGTTTGGTCTTTACAGTGTCATAAAACATCTTTAAATATGTTACCAAAATCTATGTTTTTGATTTTTTATAAAGTCTAGGAGCACTAGATCCATATTTTAGAAAGACCACAAGTGGAGGCAGCTGTCAGGCTGTCAGGGACCCTCCTTCCTACCTGCACAGCTGTTTGCACAGCTACAGCTGGCCAGCCTCTCTAAGGCCTCAAGGTACCGGTGCACAGCACTGGTCTCCAACTTTGCTAAAATGAATCATCCAGTGGAAGAGGACTTTGGAAGCCTTATCACAATGTATGCTACTCTTCCTTCAAAATCAAAAGAAAATGTGTTCAAAATCTGTGCAAATTACACAAGTCAGCAGGCTAAGACATCCGTTGGTAGCAGAGTGCAGAGTCACAAATCCCATACAGCAGCTGCAAGCATGTGTTGCTGGAGTGGCATTATGCCAACTGAGCAAAACGGTGCAGGAGGGCAGGGAAGTCTGGAATCATAGTGGCAGACCAAAAAAAAAAAATCCTAGCACCAATAACCAATACTAACTGTTACCTTAGGCAAGTCAGGGTAGCTTCTGCTCCTCATTGAGAAAATTCCATTTCACCTCTGAGCTCCTTTGCTTTGAAAATTCCATGATACTTGGGATCTATCCTATGTGAGATTTGGGTTTTATGAAAGTTACTGCCCTGACGATAGTGTCAAGTGCCTGGGAGTCACTTGCTTGTTCTTTTCAAAGATCTGTGAGTCTTCCTTTTGCCTATACCTTCTACCAAACCAGTCAGGTCACTGCCATTATCTTCTGAGATCATTCACTCAACTGCACAGCTGACACCAGGCTTCTGTAGAGCAGCACAGCCTATAAACGTTCCTGAGCCTCTGTAACAGCTGGAAGAGCTATGTTTTCAAACTCTCAACTGAGAAGTGTGTGTGTGCATTATTTATTTCTTACTATTACTAATTTATTTCTGGGGACACACACAGTGCATGTGGAGGCCAAAAGTCAACATCAGGTGCCATCCTCAGCCACTCCTCATCTTATTTTTTTGAGGCAGGGTCTCTCACTGAACCTGGAGCACCCTCCTTTCTGTGGCCCCACCCCCCACTCCCATGCTAGGATTATAGATTATAGGTGCAAACAGGATTCTGGAACTTAATGCTCATACAAGACTTTAGCACCACTGAGCCACCTTTCTAGCTGCAGAACTGCCAATTTAGAGGCAGTTTATGGTCCAACAAGATTCCTACATCATATATTGATAATTCCTGGGGCAAATTATTAATAAGCAAAGTATTAAAAATGAAGAACTTCAGAAACGTATAAACAAATATTCTAAATAATCTCTGTTTTAGAAAAGAAAGGGAATTTTTAAAGCTGCCTATATTCTGTAGGCATTCATAAAATATTGCCTACTCAGAGATGACACGATACTCTCCCTCCTAGACTGGTGAGACATGTCAGCCAGAGTACGAGAGATGAGCACAGACTCCTCCAGCAGCACCACAGCCAAGACCCTAAGTGCTCACCTGGTGACATCCAGTGCCTTCTGAACTTTCGCTTGCACAGATCCAAGTAAGTCTGCTCCCATTTTCTTCAGTAATTGTGTGAGAAGGACGAAAAGCCAGTCTTGCAAATCATCCTTATGAATGATTATAAAATCCACAAGGGTCTCCAAAAACATACTGAAAACCTGCACAAAGAGAAACCAAGCCCATCACTCCCTGCATTCAGGATCCCCTCCACAGCCCCAGAACATTGCAAGTGCCCGCCTGAGCTGGCCTAGCCCAGTCTTGTCACTTGGGTTAACAATGCTGGTTGCTCTCATAGTCAGAGACAGTGCACATCAGAACATGGGGGTGGGGGTGGGGGTGGAGGATGGGAGTGGTTGACACTTACTCTCTGTTGTGAATTCCACCGCACACCAGGGCATGCAACAAAACAAATTCCATGTTAGTCCACAGCAAAGAATACCAGTTTCATGCAGTTTCTTTTAAGAATTCTGAAAAGGCTACAAACTGATAAAACACTCTCTTCACCTCAATATAAACCTGTAACTGTCAGTACAAAGAGAAGTAAGTTTAATCTTGGAGGGTTTTCTGAGAGAGAAAGAAAGACAGAGAGATGGGGGTGGTGGTGTTTTGTTCTGATTTGATACTAGTCTGGTTCATTCCCTTGTATTCAACACATATTACAGGACATAAAGGGGCAGAAGCCCTACTCAGGTTTCTATAACCACTGACTTTTGTCAAGTAATTTGACATGTGCTAATTTCAGATGTTATGAAGGGGTTATCAGGGGAGCTACTAAAAATTCCTGTTAATTCTCATGCCACTATGTAGTTCCTCTGCTACCTGAGGTAAAACAGCACACAGCAGCGTATCTCTAAGCCTGTCTCAGGGAAGGAAGTGGCACGGGACTCCCCAGGTGTGGTGCTATGCTGGGACACCTACCCCACGTCGTCAGGTCTATCACACCAACTATTCACCACCAGGGGTCTCCAGTGACAGCTCAGGAAAAAAGTCAAGTGAGCTCTGAGATTATCTAGGTGGCCTTTAAACTCAGTCTTTTGGGGATTTAAAAATGAATGCTTTGAAATGTGCTTTCTGGAAGGCCTGCACGATAATTTAGTGAGGGCTGCCGCAGGAACAAGCAGGAGGAGAGGTGCCCTGTGCTTGGTCCCGGTGCTTGTGTGAGTGCCTCCAAGGCAAGGGGCCTGGTTTTTCCATATCCCTTGCTCATGGCAGGAATTCAGGAAATGTGGAATGACTGGGTAGATGGGTAGATGGGTGGGCAGTGAGTAGGTACATGGATGAATAGATGAAAAGGTAGGTGGGTGGGTAGACGGTTGGTAGGGGATGGATGCATGGGTGGATAGATGGGTGAATGGATGAGCTGACGGGTGGGTGACTAGGTGGGTGGATGGATATTTACTACTTCAAGGACAATTCCTATGAGGAAGCAAGGATAGGAAAGAAGAAAGAAAGCAAGTTGCTGGACTCTCTGGCTACCACAACATCGAAACTTTAGTGCCAGCATGTCCACAATGAATTTAGTTCCTATTCATTCCCACACTCTAGCATCCATCTTGTGTTTACCCGTTAGCCCTCCTTGTCACCATCTCTTCATGACATCAACAGCCATTACTAGCATCTTCCTAAACAACAGTATTCACTTAAAATATTGTTAATCAAGGTGCTTTTGGAAAGAGGTCCCTTTCAGCACCACTTCTGGAAAGGACTTTGTCCCACTCTATGTATGGTTTCTCCTCAACAGTCCTTCCCAAAGGCAGGGTACCCCTAGGAGAACTCTATCCAGCAAACTCTTGGGAACAGCCAGATTCCATCAGGAAAATAACTGAACTTGGTTTTCCAATAAAGGCAATAAATAAATACTTCCATTTTTCTATCTTATTCTATGAATACAAATTCTACGTTGAGATACCAAAGTAATCATATACATCTTCCCACTACCATAACATTGTTAAAATGTACTAGATTATATCCTAGAACCTAGCACCCTGTTTGGCTAAAAGGAGACAGACAAAAATGCTTGCTGACTCGATAAAAGATTCCATCTGATTACTTTCAGGACACTCCTTATTGGAGGCACACCTAATTGGAAGTTGATAGCCATCTAAGTTCCCGAGAATTGCACTTAGGAAGATGTTAATGAAGATACTGGGGAATTCTCTCTCAATCCTGGGGTGTATTACACAGTTCGCACAGGCATGCAGATGGACTATATATAAGGCACATATATATTACCTTGCTGTGAGGGTCAGCAAACATTCGGGTGAAAATCTCACACAATCTCTTCAATTCTACTCGACTACAGGAAAAATGGAAAGAAATGAGTTTAAGATGTAGCATCACCAGTGTAACTAGTTGTGGATTTAAAAACCCTTTAATCTTTAGTTATATGACGACGACAACGCCTATATCAAATGAATCTTATCGAATTCATGATGAAATTTAAGCTAGAGTCTTCATTTCAACATGAGGAAACAGATTTAATTGCCACCTGGAAGGGAACAGATGCAAGGCAAGTCCCCTTACTTCAGCCTATGTCTGTTTTCCACCTGCCAAGCTAATTCTGTGTGTGTGTGCGCGCAAAGGTCACAGGACAACCTGTGGCAGTAATTTCTCTCCTCCAACCACATGGGCCCAAGGACTGAACTCAGGTTGTCAGGCTCAGCAGTGAGCCTTTATCCGCCAAGCTACCATCTTCCTGAGACTCACTCTTAGCACCTTTTGCCCTGTCTTCGGCTGGGAACTCTGCCATGGGGCTGAGGAGAGTACAAGACACAGTTAACACTGGGGCCAAGAAAAGCCTCAGTGCACACCTGTGTCTTCTGAGTCCTCTTTTCACATCAAGGTTGGGAAGAAGAGTTCTTCTTTCCTGTCCCCCTGGGACAATCCACCTTCTTCATGTATCTGAGACACAGATGCCTCAATGATCCTTCAGTAATCTAGACATGAGAGTGCTAGCAGGTTTGCACGAACAATTCAGGTGTAGCTAGTAAACACTGGGAATCCAGAAAGTGGACTAGTCAACAAGACCAGAACTTCAAGATCAACCATGACAAAGCACATTCACGCTGTGTTTGACAATCACAAGGGTGTCTATGCTTCAGAAGGATGTGACAGAACCTCTATCAGCTTCATGGACAGAATGGGTTAACGGGAGCAAGGGTGAATGCGGTATGCAGAGGCAGACTGGACACCAAACAGCTCAGGAACCACACGGGGCCCAGAAGGGTCCTCCACCCAGAGCTGCAATTCAGGGTCACAATTTTTTCTTTAAAAAACCAAAAAACTGCCTTCTCTGTAGCAATGCTCAAAGGCTGTCACAGCGTATTTCACGGTGTCCACACATCACTCACATCTACTTAAGATTGGTCCTTTTTTAATATTTATTTATTTATTATGTATACAACATTCTGCCTCCATGTACGCCCACACGGCAGAAGAGGGCACCAGATCTCATTACAGATGGCTGTGAGCCACCATGTGGTTGCTGGGAATTGAACTCAGGACCTCTGGAAGAGCACAGTTCTCTTAACCACTGAGCCATCTCTCCAGCCCCTTAAGATTGGTCTTTAAACCAAGAACAAATTAACAGGCTGGATTAGTGAACAAAAATTATCTTCCTCTCCCCATCCCCTCATCCTTTTTAGCTTTCCTCTTATTTTGGGAAGGGGTGGAGACAGGATCTTACTCTGCAGTTCAGACAGACCCAAAAATACCAGGGATCCTCCTGCTTCCAATTTGCAAGTGCTGAGATTACAGGAACAGACTACCCACACTGAGCGATCTTTCTATTATTTTGTGAATAATATTATTATTTTCATGATTTTGTGAATAAAATAATGGCATGCCGATGGCATCTTAGATATGATGAAACGTGATATAAATGCATATTCCTTCGGTATGTGTAATACTTGGTTATTTAAAAACTGTATGAGATATCAAAGGATGGCACGAGAGAACGTCACTATAAAGCTGCAGTGCTGCTGCTGCTGGGGAGTGCTCTATTTCATCCCAGGCTCACTGGGCACACATCTAAGCTGTGCACACGAGTGGTGTGAGCTTATATACTGCGTTTTATCCTGAGCCTGGAGTGGACTCAGCGTTACCAATGCGAAAGCTGCTTTCTGTGCCTGACTCCTAAGGAGCATCACCTAATGGACAGACATACACCTAACAGGAACCAAATGTCTTAGCAGCCTCCTAACAGATTGCAGAGAATTTTTTAGATGTTTCCAAGCATCTGCATGGCAGGCACTATGTCTTCCAATTGTTAGCAAGAACTTTGCAAGGACTCTGTAATGGCAGACTCCCTCAAAGCTCCTGATGAGTCTAACGGGACTGGATGTAGATCATGGCAGTGTCTTTTCCTTACCTCAGTGTTCTTTGGCTCTTCAGTAAGTTCTGCAGGCCCAGGAGCCCCTCTTTCCTTTCGGACCAGTTGGAACTAGCACAGTGGTTGAGAACTTCGGCTACATCCTCAGTCTGCCGCAGATAATGAGGAATGCCACCATTCCTGGAGCCATATGAGCGCTCAGAGCATACACTGGAGGCATCGCTGTTGGCATCATCATCAGAATACATTCCGTAGGGCTCATACCTCCTCCTCACAGGCTTCTTCTGAAATGTCCCATGAGGGGCAGGGTAAGGAAGAAGGGGAAGGGGAACATTCATGAGTCGTTTACTGACAACTACAGTGCAGAATGAAATGTAAACACACACACATTTCTATGCCTGCAGATTAGGGAAGTGTCAAGGTGGCGGTATCTTGGTGAGGAAGAATCTGTTGTTTTGTAGAAAGTGTGGATATGTGTATAGGTGGCAAGGGAGATTTTCAGCAAGATGGTCTTGGGTTCCAATCCAGGTATCACTGCTGAGTAAACTGTCGTTTTCTGCCTCAGTGATTACACTCGAGGAAGGCAACAATCCCACTCACCAGACGACTGGGAGGGTTCAGTGGAACTCTGAAGGATGAAGTATGGACACACTGCAGACATGTGCACACGCTCACCTCTTCAGAGCCCAGAGCAATTGACCTTAAGCACGGTCTATGGATGCCCTTGGCTTGAACAATCATGCTTGCTTTTAAGAAGTGTGCAGCTGAAATGTCTGTGGTGGAAGTAGTCTATGCAGAAGGGTCCCATACTGTGTGAGCCACTTTAGCTAACAACATTGGTTGGTTTTATAACACAAATAGGCTTCTTTTTTTTCTTTTAAGATTTGTTTATTATGTAAACACTGCTTTGCCTGCATGCCAGAAGAGGGCACCAAATCCCATTATAGATGTCTGTGATCCAAGTACTTGTTGGAAATTGAACTCAGGATATTTGGAAGAGCTCTTAAACTCTGAGTCATGTTTCTAGCACAATAGGTTTCTTTTTAAAGTAGACTACAACAGCCTATTCCTTCTTCTTTCACACCTTGAATATAAGACAGTGTGTTAAATCTATACATAGGACAACAGTACGGTAAGGTTGGCACATACAATGTTTCCTAAGTGCAGTTACTGACTCTAGCCACACAGATAGTTTTAATCTTCAAATAGTGTTAATTACTTTGAATATCAGCTTACTCAGGACTGTACTGCCTCCTGTCCTAACAAAATTATTCATAGCGTCCTCTTTTTACCTTTGAAAACTGTTTTGATTTAGATAACAAACCATGATTTACACTTACATAAGCCAGATGCCTAAAATAAGGAAAAATATGGTTGACATATCTATTCATGAAATTATGATAAAATAGACAGAAACTGAGTTAATAAAATGAGACACAAAAAGGAGAGGGAGTAGAGAGTGACATTAAAACAAAAAAAAAGTACCAGAAGCATGTGAAAGGTGACGGACTCTATCACAACAGCAAATTAGAATGCTTACCAGAAACACTGAGACCAGAATTTCTAACTACAGCTACTACATTTTGTGCTGCTTTCAACTAAATTCTAGAGAAATATACTTGCAACAGAAAAACAAGGTTGTAAACAAAAGTGAAAGCACGGGTACCTTGCTCCTGGCGTCTCCTAACAGCTGTAGGCAGGGAAGTTTTGGAGGATGGGGGAAAAAGCATAGAGAATTATGTCAGAAGCACATGTGGGGATTGTTCTGGCAACAAAAGTGTACAGCAAACATCTCTTAGCAAACCAAAAACACAGGTCAGCAAGCGGTTTGTCTGGGGAGATTGTAGCAGACACTCTCCAAATGGCATTTCCTCATCCTGCCCTCTCCCCAGGCTCCTGACTTAGGGCAGAATTCTCGAACAGATGTCCCACATCCAGAGGCACCTCTCTAAGTCACTGTTCATCCATTATTTGTTCCTATGAGGTCTTCTGCCTACCCCAGGGCATCCATTCTGTAGGCAAGGAGTGCCTACCATTCCGGCACTTTCCCCTTCAGAAGCAGGTCACTCGGAGAGGCCAGACAGAGCGGACAAAGGAGCAAGGGCAGCATGGACAGACTGGGACTGGGGCTCAGAGGAAGACTCAAGTCAACCAGCAAAGGGCTGGAGTCTCTAGCTCCACTTTGCCTCCTAGAAATTTGTGCACAATCCCTTATGTGGGATTTAAACAACTAAGAAAATCATCTGCCTAAACTGCAAGTCCGTCTTAGCCAAGGCTGCAGCTCCATTGTTTCCCAGTTCCCTGACCACCACTTTCTCGGGTCTCTGACTATATAAAAGGCAGATTCAGAATGCTTTGACTTGGAAAAAGAAAGCCTCACTGGATTCTGTTCCAGCTCTTGACTCTTAGGCTAAAACCACGGTTTGAGCAATACTGGGCACTCCAATACCTGCCAGAAAAAGTTCCTTCTGTGCTTAGGCTGATGAATAGAGCTGGCCAGGCTGGCTGCCTACCAGGAAAGCCTTCTGAGAGTGGCCAACAGCTTGCTCAGAGAAACACATTAAAGAAAACATCTGACTGAGCAAGAACAAACAAGGCAGAGGGATGGAAGCAGGGTTCACAGTAGCCACCAACCAGAAAGTCATGGTCAGGTGGCACAGGCCATATTCAGACTGGAAAGTAAGACTTTCCAGTAAGAAAGAGTTATGTGTGTGCTCTTCTCCTAAAAAGAGAATAAATCTTAGCACAGCAGCAGAGGGCGGGGCGCCTGTGAGACCATTCTGAAGAGCACCTATTTCAAATGCTGAGCACGTGAAGCGGGCGTGGGAGGCTGCTCCTACCAGCTGGGAGGCAAGTTCACCAAAGCTGATCTTACAGAATGTCTGCTGTACCACAGACTGAAGGAACCATGAGCATTCCCCCCACCCAGTACTAAAATGTAGTAAGTGAAAATTCCTCCACTAGGACTTTAGATACTTAGAGACCAAACCTTAACATTTCAGAAAATTTTCATGTATGTCCATGTGTGTATGTGTGTGTGCATGTGCAAGAGAGAGAGAGAAAGAGAAATGCACGGGGGGGGGGTCAACCTGAGGCAACATTCCTCAAGATGCTGTTTACCTTGCTTTTGAGACAGGATCTCACTTATAACTGAGCTCATGGACTCAGCTTGGCTGGCTGGCCAGCAAGCCCAAAATATCAGCCTGTCTCCATTTCTCTGGGACAGCAATGATAAGGCCCGCCACTACACACAGCTTTACTATGGATTCTGGGGATTAAATTCATGTCCGTGTGCTTGCATGACAAGTACTTTATTTACTTTATTGATCCATTTTCAGGGGTGGGGGAAATCCCCTAGCTCAGACTCCCACAACAGCATAAATATAACTTTCAGGTCTCAAACTCTATTGTCCGTTGTTATAATGATGCATGTAGACTGTGCTGTTGAAGCCCCTAAAGCAACGGAGGCAACAGGATGGAAAACAGGAAATGCTGTGTGAAAAGAAGCTATGGTATACAGAAAACAAAAGAGATAGCTTGATGACATGTGCAAAGCCCAATGTCATCAAAATTTCCTAAGTGCCAAAAAGCATGCATGGGTGAGGTTCTTGATACTGCTCGCTCCTGGAAGGCTGATTTCACTGTGTGCCATAAAGTGTGAGAGAAAAACACGTAAAAGTGTGAGAGAAAAAATAGCTAACTTTACCTAACCTTTTCCTCTTTCTCTCCTGTGTATATATGTGTGGTGTGTGAGCATGTCAATGTGTGTGTGTGTGTACACACACACACACCCTGGACTGAGAGGATTTCAAGGGTCTTCCTTGATCTCTTTCTTACACTTGAGGTGTGGTCTCTCACTCAAATGTATAGATTGCCAATGTATAACCTAGCAGGCCAGCCCTGAACCTGGTATCTATGTGGGTCTGGCCCTCACCTTTACTTGTGCTTTGACGGGTGAGCCATCACCCCAGCCCTATTCAAACACCTTTTGAAGAGTGTAAAAGATGACTTAGTCACTCGATTTGAGGGCAATTTTGTGTTAAGATAGAAAACTATGTTTGAGCAACTGTGACTCCATCCTTTCTGTGCCTCTTACCAGCGCATCAGCCACGGCAGCTTCTAGGTCTGTGCTGGTGCTCAGTACTCGCATAGCATTCGCGGAACCAGGGATTCTTCCTGACTGGCCCAGCCCAAACCGATCTATGTGAAAACAAAAGCAGGACATGTGTCAGCCACGCGTAGCTCCGCAGTTCTCGGCAAGGGTTCCTGCCTCCTCCCACGAAAGAGAGTGACAGGAAAACTCCCAGCCGCTGCAACCTGCACTGGGCGCTGTGACCTGCACTGGGTGTGCCTGCCAGTGGTAGGCTAAGGTGCTCATATCTAACACTGAGGAGCCACAGGCAAGTGCTTTCCCCTCTTTTTATTTTTATTTTTTTATTTTTTAAGCGGAGCCTGTTTTGGACATTTTGTTACTGAAGAGGCTTAGACAGAAGGTAGGGACCATACAGAAGGGAGCAGGGCTCTGGGTTGAATCTTGTACTCTACTTAGCTTTCCTTCTAGAGGCAAGTACCCTTGCAGTTTGTTTAACTTAAGTACGCTTCATGGTTTGGGAAATAAGATGTAGGGCAAAGTGATAGAAAAAGTTAAAACTTGAAATAAATTATTAATTGATCTTGGCACAAATTCTCCCTAGTGTTATTATTAAAGATCAACTTACTAAAATTATTTAATAATCACCATAAAAATCTAATACCTTCTTTTCAAGAACATCAGTCATTTAGATATCATCAGTTTAACTTTTATGTGAGTCCTTTGAAGGATTTTTGAATGATAAACTTTATATAGATAAGGTAGAAGAATTCAAAAACTTAAGATAAATGTTAGAAATTTAAACAATTATTCTAAAGTTCTTTTTAAAAGTTATATTTATCTATTTATTTGTGTGTGTGTGTGTGTGTGTGTGTGTGAGTGAGTGTGCGTAGGCCATGCATGTGCTAAGAGGTCAGAAAAGGGTGCCAGATGCCTTGGAGCTGGAATAAAGGCAGGCACTGGGGAGCTGCAGAACATGGGTGCTGGGTGCTCTTATCCACCGAGCCACCTCTCTGCCATCCCAGAGCTGTTCCTCGGGTCCCACTGAGTCAGCCTAGCAGCTTTCCTTAGAAAGTGCTGCAGACCGACACTGAGGCGGGGGGAGGAGGGGGTCCATGGAAGTTATACATTCCAGCACGGCTCACTCTCCATGGAGGAGAGGTCTAGCCATCAAAATTCTAATATGTGGAAACTTTTAGAAGAAAATGTGTTAAGGTAAAAAATATGTTTTCCCAGAGTTATACAGAAAACACTATTTGGACAAGGAAAAATAAACCTCTGCCTTAGTCACACTTTCAGCAATATAGCATTTAGAATAAGATCTAATATTTATTCTTACAGGAATTGATCTTTCTTTTGAAATTGCATTTTAATTTATTCGCTATTATGTGGGGAGGTGCTATGGCACTCATATGGAAGTCAGAGGACAACTTGCAGGAGCCAGTTCTCCTTTTCCATTGTGTAGGTCCCAGATATCCCATTCAGGCTGGTAAGCCTTTACTTGAACCATCTTGCTGGGCCCAAGGAATTGGCTTTCTTTTGAAATGATATATTTAAGCATTTGGACAGGGAATAAGACATCGTCTACAAAATTAGTGAAGTTTAGTTAGCTTTTGTTAAAAGATCACTTTCAAAATATTTTACCCTTCTACTACCACAGGCAGGGAAAATAATATACACACTGCTAGTCAAAAGACTCATACACAGTCACAGATTTTTTAATAAAAAACAGAAACCATATGTCATACTATCCCCTTTTTTAATGCACTTGCTGATGATTGCAAACGTCATCTTCTCATCAGATTTTGGTGATGAGTTGCTGGGCTCCGTGAACTATGAAGAGCACAGTCAACTCACCATCCCTCCATCCGTATGCTCATTTGTTACAATGTGAACAGGGACAGAATTGAGAGGTCTGGGTATGCTGTTTTGTAAGTAATTTTGGTTCAATTCTTTTTTTCCATTAAAAAAGGGTAGATAGCAGGGGATTTATGAGGAACAAATGAGTAATTCAGTTAAAAGCCATTTAAAAGTTACCCAGCATAAACATAAAGTCTTGAAAACAAACAAAAAATAAAAAACAAAACAAAAAAAAACACAAGTAGATTTCATGCCAGCAACTCTTATTCCAGGGATAATATTGGATCTTTTCAGACAGAAAATTAAAACTTTTTAAGAATAAAGCAAGGATTCAGTGCTTCCCAGATGCTTATAGCTTTGCCACACACAGCAACTGTCGGTCATCTGATAAAGTGGACAATGTGACCTGTGGATCTGAAGGGGACATGCTTGTCTAGATCACCAGGCAAAACCCTGCAGTCCATACTCACTGTTCCGACATTATGATAAAGCAATTTTCCAAGGGATGGATACAGAGGCTTGGACCCTCAGCCTGGCCCTAGTTCTTAAGGAAACATTTAGTCAGAGCCCACATGGTGAAAACATGCAGCTGGCTCTGTTCAGAAGAATGGATAAATGGGTGAGCATCGGCACCATGAACAGTGTGTGAATTAGTAGAGCATGCTGACTCCATTGAGAAACTAGCCATTAGGGGTGTTAGTGTGTGAAAATGACCCAGTTAATTTATGGTGGCATATAGATGCATCTTTAGACACTCACTCTCTACTCCTGTGGCCAGTGGGTTTTGTTAAAGTGAAGCTGAGACAGGTTTGGAGTTCAAGGGCAATGAGACTAACCTCTTGCACCTTCAGGGCCTGGATCCTGACCTTGCTTTCCCAAAGCTTTCAGGGTACTATATTTTCCTATGTGTGAATTACGTAGGCTGTGATGTAGGTGTGTGGAACTGGTAGCTGACGCTAACATGACTACCTTAGCACCTGACAGAACACTGGAGGAAGGACTGTGGAGACGAAAGACTGCCGGGTGGTAGCAATCCCCCTCTCCCCACGGTGAGGCCTAGTGACACCTACTTAGGGCTGGTCTTTTCCTGGGAAGGGGGTGTGAGGAAGGAAGGAGTACTTCCCTGATTTTTGTTTCAGTGTAAATATGAATGCTAGAGAATGCCAAACAGGCGACCGAGCATCAAGCCTATGAACAGAATCATAAACATTCAACAACTCAAAAAAAGAAAACACAGGAGGGCGAACATGAGGTACACACATGCCAAGTGCTAGCCAATACGATGACAACAGAGGCTGACATGGGGGTGGGAGGACGGATGGAGAAGCTGATCATGCACTTAGCACTTGTTCACCTGACTGCCCAACAGATTCAGCAGTGGAGAGAGCACTAGTGGACCTGGAATGACGTCGAGAGGCTGCAGGTAAAAGGAACGGCAACACCCACAGGGTTAACACACAAGTACCAGAGGAAATGCGGGGGCTGCTACCACCAAGGCCACGCTTCTCATGAAGAAATGGTGCTGGATATGAATGGACAGCAGGACTGGCCCCCACCCTGCATGGTGGTCGCTGGCCTCACACAGCTCTTACACACACAGGCATGACAGAGGCACTCGTCACAGTGCTTCATACTAAGGACGCACTGACGAACTCAGACTCCAGGTTTGGATTCACACCACGAAGCGTCCACCAGCCATGATGGAAATAAGCCACATGAAGAGCATCAGGCGTCAGTGCCATCTGAGCCCAGGGCGGACAGCGAAGGATGGATCATTAACTCAGCTCACAAGATGTCACTGGTATGTGATGCATATGCCACCATGCACCAAAAACAAAAGCGATAGTTTCGTAATGTTATCTCAACAGGAACTCATGGACCACAGGGGCTCAACACCTGCATCTGACCAGTGGAAAGGCTTGGTGTTTTCTGCACAGCTACCCTAGTTATCAATGTACCTGTCTGACTGCTGGGCATCCACAGGCAGTGAGTGTAGAAGCCTTCCTTGGAGATGCAGAGCCGGAGTCTGTCTGAGCACCATTTCAGAAACACAAATGGCAGGCCTGCCTGGCTTGGCCACAGCCGGCTGTGGCCCTTGGTAATATACTAACCGTCAGTTTCTCTCGGGTTCTTCATCTCTAAAGTGGTGCCAGTCATAGTACCTACCTCTTGCTTGTCATGGAGAGTGTTAAAGAGGACCACACACCACTGCCAGCACACAGCAGTGCTGCTGACAGTATCAGCACTAGAGGTAGCAGTGAATGTCAGGGAAACTTGTAGGATAATATTTTATGAGTATTTGTAATATGTTTATGAATTCATCAACCTGAGGAAATGGATGTTAAGTTCCATCCTTGTAAAGAGTAACTTAGAGAAGTAAATATGGAATAAGAAACTGGTCTGATATGCAGATGTCACAGGCCCAGATAATATTCAGCTACTCATTTAGTAAAAACAACAGACGATGCCTGCTGCCTTTCACTGCTCTGGAAAAGCCAAGGTGTTGTTTCACAGAATGCTCCCACGCTTAACAAATCACTGAGAGGTGAAATCCTTTACCTCCTCCATTATTCGGCACACATTAAAATTCACACATTTATTGACAAAGCATCAAAACCTCTAACCTCCAGTATAAGTTTATTTCTAAGCTCATGCCACTTTATAAAATATACACACCCTGTGGTAGATTGATATAAAAAGAACACATTACCTGGTCAAGCAATACAAATTTTAGAGGCTTGAAACAAAAAAAGGGAAAATCCTCTTTTTGGAAGATTAATACACAAAACATTGACATGATGTGTCTAAAACAAGACTTACCACTTTCCTAGGTAAGGAAGCTGCAGGGCACCGTTTCCTTGAGACCAGAATGACCTGCACAGTTCTTAGCTATCACATTAGAGCTCTCTCTAGCTTGAAGCTTACATTGAAAATGGATTTAAGCAATACTTGATCTGTCTGTAGGTTTCTTAAAATGTATTTCTTTGGTTTGGACACGATACTCTACAGAATGTCTGCTCTGTAACGACTCTCTGTTGAATTCCCAAGTGAACAGCCAGCAATAGAATCCACAGAGGACTCACTTCTATCAAAGCCTGACTTGACTGGCAGCAGAGTTCTAGAATCTGTAATTTCACTTAGCATTAAGATTATTGAGAGGCTTGAACACAGTGTTACAAACTTAAAAATGGCAGGTACAGTTGGCAAACTGTCCACAGCTTCCACGCCTGGAAATTTTGAATATGCTTTCTGACATCAGTACCTAAAGAACACAGTACAACAACCACTTACATAGCATTTACATTGTGCTTAATATTATAAATGATTCAATGATGATTTAAATGTATGGGCAGGGAGGCATGGGGAACATAGCCTGTGTTTAATACTCCAACATTTTATAAAATAGACTTGAGCATCTACAGGCAGCCCTGCAACCAACCCCCTGTAAAGGCAGAGAGAGGTCTGCATTCACTGAGATACATCGACCACATGGTTGAGCAACGTGAGAGACTCATCAGAACTGCTTTTGAAGAAGGCAGGCTGGGAGTCAAAACCGCACCTGGCTCTTCAATGTAGGACTGTTACAATCAGGCTCGGAGGCTGATGATAAGAGTGCTTGGCACTAGTGTGTGCAGGGACTGAAAGCACTTGTGCCAGCTGATGCTTCAAATGGGGCCCTCTTGTTATTCCGCTGGACACAAGTTTGGGGCCCAGATTTAACCCAAGAAGGTAAAAGACATGGTTTAAAAATTCAGCTATAAGTATTTCCTACTGCCCTGGCTACAAAAGAAGAAAGCAGCTGATGAAGCCAGAGCTGCAGCTTCTGTCTTGGCTACAGCAACTACACATTGTACTATTTTAGGACGTCACCGAGACAGTTAAGCAGACCTGTTTACCCAAGGAGCAAAAACTGATGAGGTTCATCAGGTGCTCAGGGTTCAATCTAGATACCAGGAATTCAGCCCTCTTTGTCCATCCACAAACTGCATGTCAGACTTCAAGGCTGGATCCACACAGTGTAAAATGTCAGCCACAAGAAAAACGCTGATCTGCTTCTAACAGACAAAGTCATCCATAGACTGAACAGCTCACTCATTTAACAGGCTGTTGGAAGGCCAGATAGTAAGCCAAGGCACACATGTGTATAGCCTGCATTTAAAAGGGAAAATCACCAGTTCATTAAGGGGTTAAAAGTGAGGAATACCCCTGCTGCTATCATGAGGATGCTGCCAAGTCCCTGCATGCAAAGCCACAGGGACAGAATAGCTGAATCTGAGGGAAGGAACCACTAGAGGAAAAGGACCCTCTGGAAGGCTGTTGGTATCTGTTCGCTACATCCTGACTTGGATCACTGACCCTGGAGAAAATCAAGGCATCAGAAGAGGTGTAGGGCATGAGCAGGAGAGAGAGAGAGAGAGAGAGAGAAAGAGAGAGCGCTCCCACTTGATCTACTACTGTCTCTCTCAGAGCGACGAGTACAGTGCGAAAAGATCAGCTGAGTAATCACATAGCCAAAAGAAAAAAAATTCACAGACTGCTGAAGCCCCCGCTTCATTGGGAATGGGATCATTTCAGGTCTAAACCAGCAAAATTACTTCTGCTCTTATGTTCATTAACAGTAAACATACACTCAGATGACACCACACATGCCACACAGGTTGGAGGATAAAAATCCTTTGGGAACTGATAATCCATACTAAACAAATGTACTGTGACCATTTTAAAGGATGGCATGGATATTAAAACTAAAATTCATTTCACTCTTGAAATGTTGTATGATTATACTCTTGTCCTTCCTTTGAATTATATAAACTGGGCTTGGGGGCGTGGCTCAGAGTCTAGTGCCCTGGAAGCCCTGGAAGCTTGAGGCCCTGGTTCCATCCTCTTTAGGAAAAATAAAGGTAAGCCAAAAATTTGATGACTATGTTTCAATTCTGAATTCACCTCACGTGAATTCACGTGAAGCCATTCATTTCAGCTAAGTTTTGCCTTATGTTAGAAACTGCCACACGAATGGGCTTACTCAGTGACAAGTGGCCACAAACGGCCATGGCAGCTTGAAATGGTTATTTGTTTCCTCTAATGTGTGAAAACTGGTAGTTGCTGAAGTTTATGCATGCAGAGGGGACCACAAGGGTGACTAATGAAGAGGGAAGAGAGAAGAGAGGCTCACAGGGCAGCAGAGGGAAGCGGCCATTCCACCCAGCAGTGTCTGCACAAGCACCTGGAGCCCCTGCGCAGTGCCTATGGGTACTCACCGAGTGGAGTGAAGCCCCGAGCAGGGCTTGTATCGCGGCTGCTCTCACGGCTGGTATCGCGGCTGCACCCCTGACTCATGCTGGGTCGGGGGATACGGCTGCTCCGTGCTAGCGTGCAGCATGAGGGGTTTCAGAGAAGGTGAACAAATTTAATGAAGACAGAAAAACTCACAAGCATAAGTCACATTTGCTTAAATGTAATTATGACATTGTCTATACTGGGAAGTATGGACAACCTGCCCATGATGAGGTCTTATTGACAGGAGGGTCTGGATAAACTTGACTGTGCTCTGTCCCTTGGAAGGCTGTGGATTTAAACACTGAAGAGAAATTACACTTAACTGTCAGAAATGAAGTCTTCCCAAAGGTCAGTCTGGCATCAAATATAGTAAAATCTAAAGCATGTCAGGAACAATGAATGTCTATGGCTTTAGCAGACATCTCAATGAGAGCTCTGGAGTCCAAAGCTGACTTCATGGTACTTGGTTCCCCCAAAAGACCATTCAATCTGGTTGAATAATAGGAGTAAAGGCTTTAGTCTTGAAGTCTACGAACTTCCCTACGGAAAAGAAGATGGTCCTGACATGCTCGTCAAGATGGAGATGTCACACACAAGGGCAACCATCTAAGCAGCAAATTGGAGTCAGGACTGACTGCTTACTATTTTATGATCTCTACAACAAGAAAGTGGACAATGTCAGTATTTGGGCAAGAAGGTTCCTCTACTGACCTCGGAATAGTATTTTATAGTTGTCTCTGGACAGTTTATTATTCCCATATATGAAACACGTAAGACAAAATCATACAATAGTCAAGTCTAATAATATTTTGACTGTGAAGCCCAGATAGACCACGATACCCGTGCTTATCAGTCTGAGGAAGCAGAAATAAATTAGTGGCCAAACACTCTTCAGAAACACTGAGCATGTGGGACGTGCAGAGGAATGCCTAATGTCACAGTTGGAGGGGACATCTCATCCTCAGAGGTCTAGAGCTTCTAGACCGGGTGGGAGTGACTCGAGACCTTGGAAACTAGTGAGCTTGATTCTCTAATGTAAAAACAAGCATATCATCTATGTCACCATGAACACAGCCTAATATTTCAGAGCAAAGATTTATAGCTAAACTATAACAAGAACATCTCACTAACCAGAATCATAAAACTCTCCAATAAAGAAGAAGTGTGAGAAATGAAGCCAGCTTAGAGTGTGCTCAACAGCTTTGTGCTGATGTGGAACCTGACCCCAAGAGCTTGTAAGTGATGTCCAGACACTCAATCTGTAGGAAGGGAAGGGTGAGGCACGAATATAATCTGAATGATAGACCTCAAAGGCCTCACTAGAAGTTTCTTAGTTTGGACAGAATGACAGGGAAACACTGAAGTTTGCACTCACAGCACTGGGGACTAGTTAATCAGCAATTCCTGGTGACATTCTAGGTAGGTCACATAAGGACAACAAGAGTAACAGGCGCCACGCTGAACCCACCGACACACGGGAACTTCCTCAAGAGGACACAGCAGGGCTGCTTATCTTTAGAGACTGCTGTACCTGAGCCACAAAGTGACCCATACAGCTCCCAGCTGCATTACTGGTCCAGCTACTTGATCTCCCCGGTTCTCATCCTCCCCACAGAAAGTAAGCAATGAAAAGATTATCATCTCATTGACATGGGGACAATGCACACATACACACATCAGAAATGTTTGCCAAACATCATCCCTGGAAATCCTGATCTTTTCTACTGTCTTTTCCAAAACAGGCAGCTAAAATGTTCTTGTGGCTTTTCACAGAAGTGCATGCTCAGCTGACTGCTATGTAACTTTATCCAGAACCCATGCCTTTTCAAGTTCACAGAGATGCTAAAGAAATGGAAATATATGTTCTCTCTGGAGTGGGTCTGCTTCGTGAAGACAATAAAGACCAATAATAAGAACAAACAGCTGCAATAATATAAAATATGCCCACACAAACTACTACTTCTTTTTTTTTTGAGACAGGGTTTCTCTGTAGCTTTGGATCCTGTCCTGGAACTAG
>LOJH01000672.1:22691-54448 GCA_001685095.1 Ellobius talpinus
CTCTGCCTCCCGAGTGCTGGGATTAAAGGCGTGCGCCACCATCGCCCGGCCCACACAAACTTCTTGATAGGCCTCCCCCAAGTATCTCCCCTATCTCCCCAAGAATGCATCACCCTCCATGCTCATGGGCTCCTTTATGATGTGACACATAGAAAAAAGAATTTGTCAGAAATCTGTCCACAATTGCCCCAAATCTCATTAAAATACATTTTGTGGTTAAGAGTGGTATTTCAAATGTTAGGTAATTTAACCCATGAGAAAAAACAGACACAAAGATTAACCTACAGAAAGATCTATAATAAGCACAGAAAATTATTTTTATAGAATCAGCGGTCAAAATTCATTCATATAATCTCCATCCATTTACCCATCCACTTAACTACCTAGAGTATAAAACCAGCTTGTCTTGTTAGGAAGTGCCCAACAAACACCCTAGGTGAGTGGAGGGCATGGGGGAGGTGCAAGAGGAGCAGGTGGGACACACTTGGTCTCCCAAAGGCACTCACACTAGAGAGCTCTGGACCTTTGTCTTCAGGAAAAGCTGCCAGGTATTCAAGAACCACTTGTTTGGTTTGCATTTCTTGAGAGACTCTACCCTACATCACAGTGTTTAAAGGTAATCCTTACTTTTGTCTTAAAAACAGGATTTATTTTCATTTTTACTTAACATGTATTTGTATATGCCACATGTGTGCAATGCCTACAGGGGCCAGAAGAGGGCATCAGACCTACCTGGGCTGTAGTTGGAGGTGGGTCCTGGCAACTGAAGTCCTCTGCAAGAGTTTATGCTCTTAACTGATGAGCCATCTCTCCAACCCTACTTTTGCCTTTTAGGGAATGACCCAATCAGACTGCACAGCAAGGCAAAAGTGCAAGAGAATTAACGAAAATGCCTAGAAGCTAAAGGCATAAAATGCTTCTTTAGATGTTTCCATGTCCCAGCAAATCTACTTTTATAGTTAAAAGAAATCATTTAGTTAACTTCAATCTTCCAAAAATATTTTTGAACCAGGAAGTCATAAGACATTTAAAATATATACCACGCATTGTAAGTTGCAAAACTGTTAAAAAACAGTTTTTCTAGTCTTTTTGATGGATGAATAGGAGAAGCGAACTGATGGCAACTGCTAACAATCACAAGTGACGCTGGGTATTTGCATGGCTTCACGTCTGCAAAGTCTTTGAGACACCAAAGTGAGACAGTTTATGAATGTGCTTTCCTGATTGTTTGGGTAGCTTATGGGGGGATGGGGGAGGGAAGAGAGAGAGAGCAAAAGAGAGAGAGGAGAAAGAGAGTCAGTTAGTCTCTGGAGAGGGAGAGAGGTGCGGGGGCACTGTGTGGAAGAGCAAGCAGGGCTGCTTCTGGACTGTCCAGTCACGTGCTTTCTACTTAGTGAGTTTTAAATGACAGTTGAGTGTGGTAGATGGTGCCTGAAATCCCAGCTCCTGGGAGGCTGAGGAAAGACTCCTGCAACTAGGCCACCCAGGACTATAGATACAGGTCTAGGCCAACCACGGCTACAGGGTGAGGTCCTGTCTCAACAACAAAACAAACAACAGACAAAAAAGTACAAGAGCCCTGGCATTACTTCTATAACAAGAAATATAAATTTAGTTAAGTGCATTTAAAGCAAAAGAGGAATAATTTGTAGACGATCACTAGCGTTGTTCTCGCGGGATGGACAGCACATGTGCGGAGGTCAGTCTCCACGCTGTCCCCGAGTCATGCCCCTGGGAGCTTGCAGACAGGCTCTCCTTTCGAACGCGCACCTTGCAGCAGGAGTGGTAGGATCGCAAAGGTGCGCTACCACATCTGGCTTTTTCAGTGGGCTCAAGTCATCAACCTTGTGTCATTAGACTTTTGAAGCTAGCAGCTTTACCTACAGAACCATCTCTCTGGCCTTATTTTAGTTTTTAATGTAAATTATAAGCCTTAAACTAGGCTAGCAGTCATTAAAACTGCTTAAGGATTTTAAGGAAACATTCTATAAACATTCTACCCTTCTTCTGAATATTTGTATTTAAAACTGTTAAGCAGTAAACCAAATGGTTAAACGCACAAATATATTCTAGTATAAACTCAATGATCACAGAAAGCAATCCATTACTGAAAAATACTAGGCACCTACTACCTTATAAATGGTAAGTATAAAGGTACATTTTGTTCATGTGTATTATGTGTGTTCTCATAATGTGCAGAAATAAAACACCTTTGATCAGAACTTCATGCATGACCTTAAAATACTATTAACTCCCTTCAAGAGCACCAATAATTCTTTAGACAGACATGGTGACACAATCCCAGCACCTGGGAGACAGAGGTAGGCAGGTCTCTGAGTTCTGTCTAGGCTAATGTGGGCTATATAAGACCCTATCTCAATAAATAAATAAATAAAAAATATCACCTCAAATATGAGCTCTTTGGAAGGAAACCAACTCCTTTACTGATGTTTCATGACACTGGCCTTCAAAGCTCAGAAAACGCTCCTCTTGTACCATACACAACGGACCACTGGAGTAAAGACTGGAATAGCAGGTCCTGGAATTAAACTAGATTACTAAAACTGAGTTATTCCCTAACTTTAAGAATGTTAAGAGGCTGTCTGGTGGCTAACTCACTGTCAGCTGGATAGGACCTGCCACCAAGAAGACACGTCGCTGGGCATGTCTGTAAGGGCGTTTCTAGACAGGGTAGGGTGAGACGGAGAGACCCATCCCATGGGCTGGGGTCCTCAGCATTATCATCCTTGTCTTTGGTTCCCACCTGTGGATGCCACGTGACCGGCTGCCTCCCACTCCTGCCACAAGCCTTCCCCAACAAGAAGGGCTGGACCCTAGAACTGTGACCCGAAAAGAGCCCTTCCTCCCGTAAGGTGCCAGTCAGGTGTTGTCATGGCAAGAAAAGCACCGGAAACAGGCAGTGCTACTGAGAACAATTAAACGTCGCAACAGAAGAGCCTGTTTGAGACATCATAGCAGACTGCGTCGCTTACATACAACTTACAGAGACGTCAGCAGTCAACGATGGAACAGACAGCTCAAGAGTCATGCCTAGATTTGAAATAAAATGTATTCCAAACAAAGGCCTGAGCCAGATGCAGATGGGTTTCGTGGCAGGTGAGACAATTCAGACATTCGTCCTGGAAATCTGATTCAAATCAAATCTTACCCACGTCTTAACACCTGCTCCTGGCTGAGCCCTAACAGTCCCTGCCCTTAACTGCCAGCCACCCCCATGGCTGATGAGTCCTTCTTGACCAGATGCTTCTGGGTTTGCTGCTCTCCTCCTGAAAGTGTCTTTTCCTTGGACTTCAAAGCAGGACCTATTCCAGGATACCTGTTGTTAGACAATCTCAAGGGTCTCACGGACAAAGGGAAGACCCTCCTTTCTGTTGGTCCCTGAGCACCTGTTACCGCATCCCATACGGTTTTTCACCTCCACCCCTTCTAAAGAGATTAGAAGGGTTTGGAAACGAGGAAACTATATTCATTTATCTCCTAATTCTTGGGTCTAAAAAAGAGCCTGGTATACATTCCAGTAAAAAAAAAAATTAAGAAAAATCAATATTGAGCCAACAAGAAAAGTTAAAGCTACAATTCTCTCATTCAACAACAATAAATTCGTGCATAAGGAAGCAGATAGATATACAATAAAAGTAGGTGTGTCTATAAATAACTTTTTGGTATTAGATCTTGAAAGATTTTTACATTAACAAGGAACATGTGAGTTAGAGTGTATCGGTCTAGAGACACTGAGAATCAACTGTGTTACAAGGGAACTAAGCAATACTCAAGTGAGTGCTTTTCAGTGTTCACCAATCTCTAGCTTCCATGTTTCGACAAAATTATGTCAAAAGTAAATATACATATTCTTTTGCTGTAAGTTTAACCAATTAGGTTAGAGATCAAAATAAAAATAGGGGCCCTGAACTGCTTTTGAGAATTGATATATGTTGTGAGGAGAATGAACTCAGTGAGAGGACAGTGAAGAGTGGCAGAGCTTCTGAACGAGAAAGAAGTCTTTTCCCAGCTCCTGTCCTTTGCAGACGAGGAAGTCCCACCCCAACCGCTGGAAGCATACACTCCACACATTTTGGGGTCTGATGCAATCTCAGTGTAATCTGGATAGCATAGCACACAAAGCAGCTGAGGTGGCTCCTTGAGTTCAAAGGCAAGGCTCTGCATTCTGTATCAAACAGTGATTAGATCACAGCCAAGACCATGCTGGGAGTGAGGTTTCAAGTCTTGGAGAATCCTTACCTAATCCAATCCGGTTAGGACTTGTTTCTCGGCTACATCCCTGACTCCTGGGGATCTTGCTTCGTTTTTCTGAAGACAGTGTTACAGGTGGGCCTCTGGAGGAACCCCCAGCAAGTCCACCATAGCCGCTTCCCAACAGCTTCCCTGGGGAACTTGACCGGCTGCCAGCTAAAAATGAAACAAAATGATGGTGAGATGGATCTAAATCAGGCGACAACTCAGAAATTAAAGAAACAAGCTTTCACATACGGATTTACAAGAAACATTAAGAAAGCATTATACAAAACAGCATTTTAGTTGGTAATACTGCATTTTAAATAGAGGACGTAGGATCACTGTCATAAATAAACAGCTTAGAAGACCCACGAGCAACTCTGAAAGTGAGGCACAGTTTCTAATGAAGAAGCTGACGACGACAGGAGCACCCGGCTACAAAGCAGGGCTCTACACTTGGCCAGAGACATCCACAAGGCTCTCCCACTAACCACACTCGCCCCAAGAGCTGACAGCCTAAAAATTAAGTATAATCACTGGGAAAATAGACTTTTTAGACATTAACTTAGGGAAAAATGATTGAGAAAACTTCATTAATCTAACAAATGGAAGATGTGGGCTTAAAATGACTAGAAATGGTTTTTAAAAAATCATAGCGTATGATGGTACAAATAAGCTTAAACATATCAGTGCTGTAATGAATGTGGCTCATTTATTAAAAAACAGGAAGTTTCAGTCTACTTATTTTTTCCTCACTGGAGATTGAGCCTTGCTGTGCTAGCCAAGTCCTCTACTACTGAGTTACACCCCCCAAGCCTCAAGCTATACACTGCTAATAAGAATCAAATAACACACTTAAAAGCAAGCAACAAAACAAAAAGCACAAACACCGATAAAAGGATAACTGACCATGAAGATAAATAAAAACTCCAAACAGCATAGCTTTGAGATACTAACCAAGAAAAAGAATATAGGGAGAAATAGGGAAAGCCCTAATTATTAAAAGACCCCCACACACACAAAAAGACCCTATAGAAAGCCTAATAAGTCTCAGAACAATAGGTGGGGCCAACAATCAAACCTTTGTGTGCAGAGTGGTTGACAGCAAGCATGTATAGGATGCGTATAACCAGGACACACAACGAAACGCCTCTGTTAGCAATGGATCACCTGTACTCCCTGGTAAGGCTGTGGCCAACACAGTCTGTGGAACTACACTCAATGGCCTAATAGTTCATAATGTGTGATTTCACAGGCAGACTCCTTTTACATATGTGGATATCCCAAACACTTTTCTTCATTTTAACACCCATATTTTATAAATACTAGCTGGGTACTAAACCTCAAAACAAATCTCAGAAAACATGAAAAAGAGGAAACCACATGGGCCACAATCTCTGAGAAATACGCAGTAAAGCCAGAAATCAGAAATAAACAATGGGACTGCTAATCTTTATTAATAACTAAATATCCAGATATGCTTATAAGCATTTAACATGGGACAGAATTCTCTCATAGAAAAGAGCAACATTCCAAATATTAATATACACAAAATGACAGCCACTTAACAGATCATCTCCCTAAGTAGAGAAGGCAGTAAAATTTTAAAACATGAAATATAAAGTATCATGATGCAGAGTAGAATTACCTTCAGGAAAAAAATAAAGCAAACAAAACCCTTTTGGAACAATACTTACCCACAAATTACTGTTTCTTACAGAATATCATCATTCAAATAAGTCACTTGGTTGGCTACACAAGAAAATTAATACCTAATAATGATTAAATTATACACAATTTGGAAGGAAAATCATTGTAAAGGTCAGTAATGCACATTATTATGAAGAACTATCCCAAGACTTGAACATAAAATAAACTATTAAGCTATGTCAAAGGCAAAAAGAAATGCATTTCAAACTCTAGTATTTGGAAATATAGAAAATGCAGAGAGATTAAGCATAAACAGAGAGATTAATATTGCACAAGAGCACAGCTGAGGGAGAGTGCCAATGACGACAACAGAAGGGCAAGAAGAGAATGGCTTACCACCAGCGGGGTTAGCAGATCTGGATCCTTCGTTAGGAGAGCAAACCAAAGGACAGGCAAAAAAGTGGATTAAAAGACAGTAACACAATACAGAAAGTCAGCATGCGACACAGCACAAACGGTTTGTTCCCAAGCACAGTAGCAAAAGCGCTACTGTTCCAAGGGTGCTTTGTTTTACACACAGCACACAGTTTTAGCATTTGTCCCAGGTCTGTTCGTGAAACACCCATCTATAACATGTCCAGCTTAAGAGATCTGGAGCAGACAAGGCCTCTGTCTCCCAGAGGACACCTCCTCAGCTTTCAGCAAGAGGGATACAAGCAGAACCTGGTCACCTGTGGCCACCTCCATCTTTAACAAGATGCCGGTGGCCGGAAGCACACTGCTATGAACTGTTTTCACCCTTGACTGGCTATGACTTTCCTTATCTTCAAATATGTAAAGTATTTCAATCCTTAAAGGTCTTAAATTTAGAATTAACAAACCTACTTCATATCAAACCAGGACTATGAATGTCACATGCCTACATTTGCAATATAAATATAGTTACCTCATTCAAATCGTTATTAAAATAATGAATCTGTATGTTTAAGTCTGGGGTGTAGGTTCAATTATGTGCTACTATTTAGTGGCTTCTGTTCCTGTGAGTACAATCTGGCCAAAGAGGACCTGAGGAGTCTCAAGGTCCAGGTCAGTATGTTTCTGAGCTTTAAGACTCAAGCCTCTCCTACTCGCCTAAATCCCCTAGAGAAGCAATTTTCAACCTCCTTCTAAAGTCAGGTGACATTTGGATTTCTAAAACCAGAGAGACACAGCACTAACGCAGCTGGGGTGAGGAACCTGGTAGAGGACACAGCCAAGAGCTAACAAAAAAAGAAATGTAAGATTTCCCTCAACTCCCATTCCCCACAGAAAATCATACTGCAAAATGAATTCATAACAGGCAAATTTTTACTCAAGAGACTTCAGGGATAGGGAATGAAATGTTTTTTAATTTCTAATGCTATCAACATGTGTGTGTGTGTGTGCATGCGTGTTATATGTTCCTGCATATTCAAGTGTGTGTGGAAGCCAGAAAAGGATGCTGGATGCCTTCTTCAGCCACTACCTTTTGTTTTCAGACAGGGTCTTTCACTGGGATCTGAGGCTCACCAATTAGATTATACTGGTTGACCAGCAAGCCCCAGGGATCCAGCTGTCTCCATCTCCCCAGTGCTGGGATTACAGTGTGCGACAGCACAGCCAGATGTTTATGTGGGGACTGGAAATCCAAACTCAGGTCCTCAAGCACTGTAGACAGAGTCATCAACTAGCCATGAAATATGAAGCCCTTGGGAAGGAGACCAAAACATGCTTGGAATGTTCACTCTGTAAGCCTACCTAGCAATGTGGTCATATAGTGTCTCAGAGCTGCTGCAAGTCTGTCCAGCTATGGGATGTGCTACTAAAGGAAGCTAAAGTAACCAAAGCATAAAACACACTGCTTACGCTGAGACTGTGAAACCACTTTGGCGCGACTGCGGCCCCGACTATCCGAGGGTGTGGAGGCGACATTGGTGGCACTCCCAGAGCTCTGCCGTCTGGTACGGATCCGACCTGGAGGATACAGCAAAAACAGTGTTTTTATAACATCTTCAGCTAATGTGACCTATGTAAGAACCCACACCACAAGCACAGGGCACTGACGTGGCTGACCACGCAGGAAGCAGGGGCTTCTGTCAGCCAGGCCCCCATGAGAGTTAGACACCAGTAGGATGAGCAGGGATGAATTTGGTTTTGAATTCTCCACAAGGCTTCTCTGCATCAAGGAAGCACAAAATGCCTTTCTCCATAAGCCAGCTAGAACTGGACATGACTGACACCTTCCCAGCATCAGAGGAAGAATGTAGAAACAAGTCCTGAGGTTTGAAGAAGGTTTGAGAAAGTGCAGCATTGAGGTGGAAAGGAGACGAGAACCAGTGACCTTTAGTTAAGTTTTAAAAGACATAAAAGCTGGGTACAGTGGCACACACCTGTGATTCCAGCACTTGGGAGGTAAGACAGGAGGATGAGGAAGAGTTCAGGCCACTCTTGGCTACACAGTAAATCTGAGGCCAGTCTGGGCTACATTTACTACTGGATATTTACTAAAAGGCTGCATTATTTATTCTACTGAGAACTATGATCTATCTCTGTCAATTAATTAGACAGCAATGTATTACAAGAAAAGGCAACCAGGGGAGAAGCACGTCCAGTGCCACACGCCTGGCATAGTTGTCTGTCCGAGGGCCAGCTGTCTGGCCCCCAAGAACCTCTGCTTTCTGTAGGCACCCAGCAATACCAAGAAGGTGATCAGGCAAAATGAATATGGAAAAGCAATCTATTATAAAGTTATTACAAGCAGAATACTCAAGGCACATAGATAATTTTTTTAAAAATGAATGCCTATACCCACAAAGCTGGAAGAATTAAATCCCTCTTGGAGGATTCTCACTCCCCAGCATTTGGCAATATGGTCCTAAGGCCGGTGCTCAGAAATCTCAAATTTCTTTCTTTCTTTCTTTTAAGATAAATATACTTGCATGCCCAAGAAACATATGCCAGTTTTGCATATTTAACATTAAATTATAGTGGGATTTTAAATTACATTGCTTTACTCAACAACTTATTTGTGAGTACACTTGTGGAATGGATTTTTCATATGGACCAAGGACAGAGTTTACCTTTTCCAGATGACTAATTCTCAAATAAGTCTCCCCAACTCTTTTCTTACTAATCTACAATGCCTCGCTTTCTCAAAGTTCTACTTCAGTTTCATACTCAGGCAAAGGTACTTTAATTACAAAAAGGACTTTTATATTTTATTTTTTAACATATAATGTATAATTCAAATATATGTATATGTACACACACAAACACACATGCGCACACACACATACTGTTTCTTGAGACAGGGCCTTGTTAGATAGTCCAAGTTGACCTGGTATTTGTTATATAGTCCAGACTGACCTCAAACTCACAGCAATTCTCCTGCCTCAAACTCCTGAGTCCTGGGATTTACAGTCATATGCTACCACACCTGGCTTTTAATCATGACATTATGACCTTAAGTTTAGGACTTTTACTAGACAGATTAATTTGTATGTAGAGTTGGAGTTACAAAATAAGCCAGCTATCAATTTTTTTTCTAATTACATATTTTCACTTATCTGCCTTCATTGTGTTGTCTTATTCATGTAACACAAAGCAAAATAGAAGCAATGAAGTACTATTGACTTAAAAGAGATTTTTTTTAAATGCTGGATTTAGGGGTACAACTTATTGACAGACTATACAGGCAAGGCCTGGGGGTTCAGTAACCTCCCCCTGACACACATGCCCACAAAATGCCCTCATCTTTTTCCAGTAAAGTTGCCTTTTGCTGACCAGTGATGAAGGCATATGAATCTTGTCTGTACTGCAGATTCATGCCGGTGAATGCCCAAAGGCCCTAGGGCTTTGCTAATTCTACCTGGACCCTGTAGTCACGGTGTCTGGAGCTGATGCTTAAGGGTGTTCTCAACTATGAGGATCATTTTGGCCACTAAATTCTATGTATTTCACTCACTAGAAAAAATGAAAATTTCGTATTCTTTTGAACAGCTAGAGTAGGTATTTCATATTCCACAACTGACTCTAAAGACCTGTAGTGTGTGTATGTGCAGTGCCTTTGGCCTGTAATCTCCTACCTGGCACAGAATACATGGAAAGCCCAATGGACAAACCCAAGAGTGGCTCCTCCTGTGAAAATTCAAGAGTCCTCATAGGAACTGCAAACACAAATCACTTAGGTCTACAGCAAGGGGTGTCTCAAACCCCACAACAGAGATGGGACCTCCTGCTTACTATATGTACAGAGCTCGGTGACAAAGAATTAGAAAAGACCATTTTCTCCATGAAAGACACTGAAGATGGCAGGATGATCTGAAGATAGTTTTTCTGCCTCTACCTTCTCATGGCCCTTGTCAATGCTGGTTGGCTTTGGGCCAATGTCTTGCACCTTGTGTGAATTTCTGAAGGACTGGTTTTCTGTGTGCTTTGGCCTTCCACTGCCATGCTATAGGGGCAGCCTGAAAAGGCCTCTTGCTGTTTTTGAACTTCCTTACTTTTTTTGGGAAGTAGCTACATAGTTTGAAAGTTCTCTGTTGTGCTGTGTTCAGATATGGATGTCTCCTTCACAGGAAGAGGAACTGGTTTCTACTCTAATTAGTTGGCAGTTATAAGTGCCTGGATGTGTTTTAAAGGAAAAACACAAAATGTTTTGTGGTCTTCAAGAGAATCACAGCTACTGCACAAACACAGCAAACCACAAGAAAATACTCCAATTGTGTACTATGAGTAAGTGACAGAAAACCACGAGAACACACTTCAGTTGTGTACCACGAGTAAGTGACAGAGAACCACGAGAACACACTTCAACAGTGTGCCACGAGAAAATGACTGAGACAAAACAAGTGTGGAAGGGGGCGAAGCCAGCCTGAGAATAATAAAATGAAATAACTGCATAACCATGAAGGAAAAATTGTAGAGTTGGAGGAGCCAAGAATGCACCAACTATATATAAAAAGAGAAGAGCAGACACTGGGAGAAGCAAGGAATTTAGGAAGAGTTAAGTCTTCAGCTTTCATGGAATCAAGGAAGAATATTCCAATTTCACAGCATTCTAACACTGCTAAGAATTCTCATTCAGTTGTGTTTTCATTCTTCTGGAAAAGACCCTAAAACATGGAAGAGCAAAGTTGTGTTCTAAGTCTACCTTACAGGCATGATTCTCGACAGTCAATTCAGCCCAAAGCTTCTTAATCCATGGACCCATAACTAAACAGGGGGACTGTGAAAAAACAGAACAGTAAAAAAGTTGTTCAACAGTCAAACCAAAAATTGAATTCACAGTCAAACTCATAATGAAGCCTGTAGCAGCGCTCATTCATGACTGTAGTATGTCATGAGCTGTAATGTCCGTAATGAAGCCCCTAGCAGCACTCACTCATGACTGTAGTATGTCGTGAGCTGTAATGTCTGTAATGAAGCCTGTAGCAGCGCTCACTCATGACTGTAGTATGTTGTGAGCTGTAATGTTGTCTGTAATGAAGCCCCTAGCAGCGCTCACTCATGACTGTAGTATGTTGTGAGCTGCAATGTTGTCTGTAATGAAGCCCATAGCAGCGCTCACTCATGACTCTAGTATGTCATGAGCTGTAATGTTGTCTGTAATAAAGCCCCTAGCAGCACTCACGACTGTAGTATGTCATGAGCTGTAATGTCCGTAATGAAGCCCCTAGCAGCGCTCACTCATGACTGTAGTATGTTGTAAGCTGCAATGTTGTCTGTAATAAAGCCCCCAGCAGCACTCATGACTGTAGTATGTCATGAGCTGTATTGTTGTCTGTAATGAAGCCCCTAGCAGTACTCACTCATGACTCTAGTATGGCATGAGCTGTATTGTTGTCTGTAATGAAGCCCCTAGCAGCACTCACTCATGACTCTAGTATGGCATGAGCTGTAATGTTCTTTTCGTTGTTTTTTTTTAATGTACAAACTTCTCTGCTCTTACAGAAACATTAAGAAAGTAAAGATTTCTCACATTTTCTTACCAACACCTCTCTCTGTGGAGTCATTGATGAGAATGTCTGACTTGACTGTTTTAGAGTGTTTGATTTTAAAGATGACTGCTGACTTGCTGACTTGAGTCAGCTAAAGTCTTGCCCAATGAATCTCCACTTGGAGTTAGGACAGAATTTGTGACAATTTCTACAATGGCTCCAGACATACTCATGCCACCTTGTCCAATGGAAAGTGGCGACCTATGCAACGATCAATCAACTCAGAAAAGTGTTGACAGCGGTCTCTGTTCTACACTACAATTATTCAGGCACGGCTTCATTCTTTACAGAAAACTAAGCAAGTCCATTTGCCTCATTTATATACAAATGTGCTTCTTTCCCCATCAAAACCAAACTAAAATTTAAGCTCTTTTTCCTAAGTAATTTTTAGTATACTCTTAATTCAGCAAAAGTTAAGCTAACATGGCCGTATGTGTGTGTGTATGTTTCAAGTGCATGTGAATGTGTGTGCACACGCATGTGGAAGCCTGAGGTGGACACAGTGTCTTCCTTAATTGAGACAGGGTCTCTCAACTGAACCCAGAGCTTGCTGATTCAGCTAGTGTAGCTGCCAACTTGATCTAGGCAGCCCATCTGTCTCCTAAGAGCTGGGATTGCAGGCAGACCGCCGGCTGGGTCGGCTGACTTTTGTGTGTGTGCTGAGGATCTCAACTCAGGTCCTCACACCTGTGCAGTAGCCGCTTTGTCCACACTGAGCCATTCCTCCATGCCCTCATATGTCCTTTGGCCACCACACTTAATCTGACATTCTTGGTGGTTGTTGTTTTGACACAGGTCTCTCTCTGTAGCATGGGTTGGCCTTGAACTTTCTGCAATCCTCTTTGCTCAGCCTCTCAAGTACTAAATATAGGATTGTGCCACCATACCCAGTTTGGCACTTTTTTTGTCTTGGGCATTAGAGATTGTAAAATATTTACTATATATTTACTAGGCTCACAGCTGGGAACCTAGCTCAGCGGTAAAGTAATTGCTTCTGTGCTCACACATACACTCGAGTGTGCACATGTACCAATAAATAAATGTAACTCAAAACCATTTTAAGCCTATTTCTCTATTTTCCTTTTTGACTCCTGAGAACCTAGACTATGGCCTCAGGAACAGTAAAACTGAGAATGTAGCTCAGCTGGCAAAATGCTGGCTCAGCGCGCTCAAAAGCCTGACTTGATTTCCAGCACTGATGAATGCAGGAGCGGTGCACAACCGAAACCCTAGTCTCCTTTGGGAGGAGGATCAGACCATCAGGTCAACTTTGGCTAGATAGAGTTTGAGGCCTGTGTGGGCTACATGAGACCCTATCTCCAAACAAAATGAAAGTATACATAAGAATATTCTGCTGGGGCTGGGGAGAGAGTTCAGTGTTTAAGTATACTTGTCGTATAAATGTGCCAACCTGAGCTCAGTTCCCAGGGATTCCACATAATGGAAGGACAGAACTGACTCCCTTGGGAACTTGCCCCACAGCACACAAACCTGCACTCATACACACACTATACACACACTAATAAGGAAACTTTACAAACTACAGAGAGCTGCCTTGCTCAAACCTAGGCTCCTTTACATGGTAGCCACTTCACGACTACAAACTGAAGAGGCTGCTCTCCAGTGCTGCAAGCAGTGTCTGGAGGTCTGGGGCCGAGCCACTGTCTCCGACAGGCGGCATATATCCACACGCAACTATGGAAGCAGTATCCTGCTTTCTCCCCAGAAATCCTGGGAAAGGGTATGGGGTCTACCAGCTGATAATGTAAGGCACTGTAAGTGCAGTGCACCAGCTGGGTCTCAAGGACAAAGAACAAGGCAAGAACTCAGCAAGAGCTTCTTGGCCTAAAATGTGCATCATGGGGAAGTGGACACGCCTGTTTCTCTCCGTGGTGTGGACTGCAGAGCTTGGCAGAGAAGGCTTTTATCATATGACTGGCAAGAGGATTGGTGTGCGCAAATGAACAAACGGGCACATGACTTTGTCACAAATAAAAACAATATCCCATAATTCAGCAGTGTTCTTCATAGGAGAAAACACACCATTAAAAAATGTCTTTATAGATCAGTAGAAAAATTTCACCAGTATTGAACCCGAGTACTTGGCCCAGACATTACTTTCAAAACCGGAAAGATGAACCTGAGAGGCCCAGAAAGCACAGAGAAGAGTGTGGAGCTCATGTCAGAGCTTCTTGAGCAATAAACCCCAGGGCAACGGCACACAAGGTGGTGTCCGATATCCTCCCCAGTGTGGCCGCGGCATTCTCACCGCCTTCAGTGCCCCGGTTCATCAGAGCAAAGATTAAACGAGAAAGGGAAAGAACTGAGGTGGAGGGAGGGCTAGGAGCCGCTAGAGACAGAATGAAGGAGAGGGTGGGGACATCGTGCAACACATCATGCAGGGACCTCAGTGAGGACACGTGGGCACCAGGAAGCACTCGGTGGGAACAAAGGACCAGAGAGACACACACCTCAATCACAGAAACAAAGCGCTTACCCTCTGCTTTAGTGGTAGTACCGTCTTTATCCAATTAAAAAACAAGGGAGGGACAACAGGGAACAGTTAGTAACATCCAGGAAATTAAAAAGCAGAATGTTATTAGCTACTAGAAAAGCAAAATGCACACTTTAAAACAAAGCCAAAGGGAAACACATTCAAACGCAGAGCAGAGCTGGAAGCCAGCGAAGTATGCCCTCACCAGGAGTTAGCTCAGTCTGCAGTAACACAATTTGCCTTTGGAAAGCAAAACAGAACAGTGGCCCAGAGTTGTGTCACAGTCGACAAGTGTGACTCGGGACCTCCGTTTTGTCAACTGCACCATCCTCGGAAGTTCCCACTCCCTGAAAGTTCTAGCAGAAGGGCATAGAGTAGCGACTAGTTGAGGTTCTACAGTCACCCCGAGAGCAGAATCGAGTGAGAAGCTGAGAGGCTGTAGCAAGGCCTATCCCGACTACATGCCCAGCAGCACAGCTGTCCCTTCAGTACCTGCATCCAGGCCTACGTACTCCAAGTCTTCCCTCACGTGTCTGGACTCTAGAAGTTTGGAAAACGGTTATCAGCTTTAATGCTCCTCTGTGACAAGTCAAGTGCTGCGGTCAGACCTAAGTGGGACCTGGGCGCAGTCTCAACTGTGTACTACTTCCCTTTTTGTTCAAGTAGCAGGTAGAGGAGGGGCAAAATCAAGGACACTGGAGGTATAATTCTTAAGGGGAAGAGAGAGAACAGTCAAGCTGCAGTCTTGCCTGGAGAGGACACCCTGCACTGAGAAATGTCCTCAGGGCTGCTGAAGGTTCATTTGTCTGTCACCAGACCAAACTCTGAGATTTCATCAGCACTGAGGAAATCTAACCAGGCCTCAACGAAATACCCCAGATGTGTACAAGTCAACAGTGATCCCGGATATGCCACTAAAGGCTGGCATGAACTCAGTCAAGCAAACGCTAACTAAAAATACTAACAGTAGGCCAGGCACACCTTATGGGAGGCAGAGACAAGCTGATCTCTGTGAGCTGGAGGCCAGCTTGGTCTACACAGTAAGTTCCAGGCTAGCTGGGGCGATACAGTAGGGCCCTGTCTCAAAAACAAAACAAACAAACAAAAAACAAAAGTAAAAGCAAATCAAAAGTATTGACACCCTGGTAATACCTAGATTATAGCTTGTTCACCATGGGAGGGAACAGCCCTGGCTTCTCCCTTCACCCAAAATTACAAAACAGTACCTTAATACGTATACATTATTGGTGTAGTAGTTACCATGGGGAAGAAGATTGCCCATGCTGAGTCTCTTTTCAAGAGAATGTCTGAGCTCAGGAAAACTGGAGTGCCTGGACACACGGTTCCAGGACATACACTGTCTCAGGTTGGTAGGGTTCTTATTTCAACTCTACTTTCTTTTGCCTTGAAGGGCAATCATTTACAAAGGACCTTCAGGCAATTCTACCCACCCTCAACATGTGCCCGAGCCAGATGGCTACCATCACCATGAGGTCACTGGCATAGAAACAGACTCAAAGCTTGCACAGCCTGGTCACTGGGACAGAGAACAAGGGGCACCTTCTTTGGCTACTGTCCTGTCCCCATGCTTCCAGTCTCAAAGCACTTTAGAACTGGCAGTGACCTTGAAATTCCTAATGGGCCACGTGAGTAACTTGGTTCTGGTGTTAAACTTAAGCTAAGTCCTCAGGTTTGGGGACTGAATGACTATCTTGGCATTTACAAAAATATAATGAAAACACCACCAGCCCAGAACAGAGAGGGTGTTCATTGTCAGCTGGCAGGAAAGAAAGCATCTACCATTATGTTAGATTCCAGAAATTTGGGAAATAATCAGAAACAATCCTTTGGAGCAGTCACTGGAGTATGGGTGTACTCGCCTCAGGAAACATGTAAGCAACACTTGCACAACTGTGCTTAAGTTAGCTAGAGGTCCATTACATTCCTTCAGAAACCCGTTACCCCCTCCCCCACTAAGACACTCAACTACAGGACAAGTGAGTCCTCATTGACCATCTGGCTCTGTCCCCACCAGTGGGGAGGAAAAAGTCAGGGCTGGCTTGGGTATGGGCAGGACTTGCTACAGGAAAGAGGGCATGAGGACCGCACAGCCTGAAAGCACATATGCCTTATAGAACAGGCTGATGTTCGAGAGAAAGGGGACACTGGATAAGACACTGGACAGAGGGTGGCTGGGAACTATCCCTTAGTGCCATTAGTTAGACTTTAGACCACCCTGCAACAATGAGGCTCCCCTCAGCCAGGGGAGGCCTGTAATCTGCTGAGAGACCAGGGTCACTGGGGCAGGGGGACAGGAGGGAGCCTGGTTACCTAAAGATGCATAGGACCCTGGAGGCAACGCTGCTGCAGAGCTGAAGGCGGTGGAGCCCGAGGATGAGGAGACTTTGGATTTGGCACTGGCTGCTGCGTTCACATCAATATCACTTCGAGATCGCTGGAGGGATCCTGTCGTTGACACAGATTTGGTACTAACTGTAGAGGCTTTAGTGGTAAAGGAAGAGAAGTCAGGAAGGACTGACCACGTGGGATTTCAAACACATCCTGTTACATGCTGCTGCTCTGCTTTGCTTAGAGACAAACAATAAGTTGTAACATATGTTGGTGTCCATGGGCGGAAGGAAATACCTCACTGTCCCCAAGACAGGTTCATGCAAAGACACAGTAAGCATGCCTATGGGGTACCTACTATTGTTCCAGTCCTAGGAACAGAAAACTATAGGTCTAAGGTTATGGCTACATATGAAATAAAGTTAAGTGTTCCCATCTAGCTATGCCCTCTCTGGAAACACACCCATTCCCAGCTTCTAGGAGCCACAAACTGCTGCCTTCACTCTCCATTTATGTGAGCCTAGGAGCAAAAGGACTGGTGGCTGCAGGGGGGAGGGGGAGGAAGAGAGGTCACAGAGCCTGACCTCTGTCTGCCTAGCCATCTGGACAATGTCAACAATGGGTCTGGTGTAGTGGAGCCCTGCCTAGGAGCCAAAGATGACAGGGTAGTAGAAGATGAGCCCAGCTGAGTGGGGTTAAGTGTAGGCTCCAGCTTCCTGTCACTGAACACAGCCTCAGGCGATGGGTAGCCTGCCCAGGGCAGGAACAGGCCTCCCACCGATGCGGTTCAGTGACTCTGTGGTTCTGTGGCTGATCTCTTACCTCTGGATGTGGTGCTGCCGGTGGGACTTCTCTTGGCAGAAAGGGGCCGGCTGCAAAATGCACACACATGCGTGTTACCAAAAGTGTACTTTATCTGCAGTGATACAACACAGCAAAATGTGCCCGTGGAGAATGTCCAGGGTCTTCAGAACTTTTCAGGCATTACTTTACCAACCCCACATCTGACAGAGTGCTACCATTATGTTTGGGATGAATGACCTTTCAAACAGAACAAAACAATAACAGGGACAGAGGTCAAGTGCGGGGCAGACATGCAGGTGCAGCTCCGTGTCTTTCCAGGACTGTCTCTGGGCAACACTCACATCCTCTTTGAGGACTCCCTTATGTGTACAGTTCACGATGCTCTATAGCTCACTACGCTGTGGCAGAGGAGAATGAGTTTGTGGCAGAGTCCAAGGCCACATTTCTCACCTCTCTGACAGTATCTGACCTAGAACCGGAGTCTACCTTGACGGCTGGGAAGCTTTAGCAGGTACCCAGGTGAAAACAATGTGCGCTTCTGTGTAGCCAACTTTAATAGAGCAGACTGCACTGCAGGCGGCAAAGCCAAGGCCCTTACTTGAGACTCTCCTGAGAGCTGGACGAGGATCGGTCTGACTGAGGCAGAGACACGATGCTGTCCGAGTTCTTCAGGTGGGACTGCAGGGCCTTCTGGTAGGAGGACTCCAGTGTGTGGTACAAGTGCTCTGCTTCTCGGCTGAAGTGACTGTGGAAACCCCAGTAGCATCTAGAAAAAAGACGAGCCCCAGGCTGGTCAGGACCCCCGCTAAGAGCAAGTGTACCTCATGCAGCATTTCTGGGATTCGAGGCCTCCCTTTATCTGCTAAGAGGAGCAATGGAGCACAAGGCCAAGGAGCTAAAAAGGAGGCCTCGGACAAATCCTGGCTTTACAACGTACAGCTTAAATCTAAAAGGCCCTTTTACTTCTTTACTGATGTGGTGGGGGGGCACGAGGACAGCTGTGGGAGTTAGTTCTCTCCTTCCACTATGTGGGCTCCAGGGACTGAAGTCAGGTCAGCAGGCTTGGGGGCAAGCGCCTTTACAGGTTGAGCCATCTTGTTCCTTGCCAGCTTTTGATGCTGGAGAAGTAACTTAACTTCTCTGAGCTGCTGTCTCATTTATAAAATGGGAATTAAAGGTTCTAACTTGGAAGTCAGTAGGCCTTATGACCTCTGGGGAGGTACTGGACTGAGGGCCATAATCACACAACTGAAGCATTTTCAGTTCTACTGGGAGTTTGAAACTGGAGATTATCACCATGACAACCCTGGCATCAGTCAACCCAACTCCCCCTCCCATAGTTCATGCTTGCTTAAGTGACCATTTCATGTTTTCAAACAGGATACCAAAGAAGAGGATACTCTGTGGCTATCATCTCCCATGGTAACGTGGTAAGGAACACCAAGTTGTATGGCTCTCAGCAGCTCAGTAAATGAATACAGAGTGGGAACCAACACTACTGACCCACTATTTCTGTTAAGTTTGAAAACAGGCATCCTATTGTCAACCTCAGTCCTATTTATATTCCATTCCACTTAGGCAACCACCTAAAGAGCAAAACATCAAGAGCAACTTAGAGAAACTCACTAAAATGGACTTCTGGAGTCACATTTAACAGTTATAATTAACAAAATATGCTTGATGAATCAAGATGATTAAGACAAACCATACAGTGGGTTGGGTCTGAGTGCTAAAATGGGCCAATAGCAACTTACTTTCTGGCTTCTATTCTTGCTTCAGAATCGGCATCGTGGATTCCCTTCTTTATCGTTTCCGCTAATACTGATATGTGTCTAGACATTTGGGAAAGAGGGTAGTAGTAGTCACTAAGCAGACAACTTTTAGTGGGTGAAAATCTTGAAACTTGTGGAATCAAGTTCAAAATAACAATGAGGGTCTGGTGGCTTCATGCCAAAGTTAATCAAGTAAAACAGCTTAGAGGCTAAGAGCATGCCCCACCCCTCTCGCCAGTGCCCTCTCTCCCATCCCATCCTACTCTCAAAGAAGGGCATGGATAGCACTACTTTTAAATCACAACAACTTCTTTGTGATACTTATTTAGCTTTTGAGAAGCAAAGAAGTTCTGTACTCTTCATCCATAACCCATGTTATTCGTGGCCAGCACCTCAGTCAATGTGGCGTGCCTATCTCTTACCCCTTTGCCTTATTAAGAGAAAAAAAAATCTTGGGCAGGATGACACAAAGACGTCCAGGACAAAAGTGGCCAGTGATGTGCACATTATAGTGGGAAAATCTCCTTAAACAATAAAGACAAGATTTCCCCCAAAATACTGTCTTTATGACACCGAACACCACACCTCTGCTCTTTTCTCAGTTGGCGGGCAGCCTCAGTTTCTCAAAGCCAGGGCTTCCAATTAGAAGTTTGCTTAGGAGTTTGGGCTGAGTCTTAGTTTTGATTTCTATCATCACTGTGATGAATTTCCTTGCGTCTGTTATCACTATGAAAACCAACTGACAAACTGTGATGCCCATTCAAAACTGTGGCACACTTCTCCCACCTGCTGTCTCCAAACTCAGAGCGCAGGTACCTAAAACCGACAGGAGCTAAAAATATCAAAGAAAAAGAACGGCACGTGGTTGTTTAGAGATCCTGACACAGCGCTACTTTTAAATTCTGATATGTAAAAGCAGTCAGCTACAGCCCGCCATAAAAACAGAGTGAATAGTCCTGCAAGGCATCAGAAGAGGGCAGCAGCGCTCAACCCTCACCAAGCTGCAAACAGAACCTGCACCACTACTGCCCTCTACCGCGTAATAATGGTAAGGCATACTGCCAGCTGGAGGCATTTAAGTTTTGTTTCATTTTTCCTTAAGACATGGCAGGCAGTTAGCCCCAGTTGGTGTTAAACTCCCAATGTATCTGAGGATGACCTTGAACTTTTGATCCTTCCTCCTCCATCTTCTCTCACTTGGGATTATAGGCAGTTTATTTAAGACAGGCGATGGAACTCAGGGTTTCTTATATGCTAGGTAAGCACTCTACCAACTGAACCACACAAGCTATATCAAAACTAGTATCTGGAAGGATGATATTCATTCCCTAAAGTTTTTCCAGTATGAAGTGGCTCACATCAGTAGAAACAATAGTCCCTTAGTGATGCGTGATCCACTACTTCCTTAGACAAGATGGGGTGGACGCTTGCTGGGGCACTCACCCCCAAAACTCTCAGGCCAGAGAACGGCTCTGAATCACAGGGGCTCACCTTTCCAGTGAATGTGTCTGCCATTCTTGTAAAAGCAAATCTAAAAATTCAAAACAGCGCCTGAAATGTGGCAAGAAACACAGAACTTAGTAAGGTGTCTGCTAGTGAAACTAAACAGCTTTTTGCTTCAGTCAGTCAGTCTATCCTTAGAGGAAAAGGAGGAGTAAAGAAGAATCAGAAATAAATAAAGACTAGGCCAACAAGGTGGTTTTGAGGATCACACGCACACATGCACGCACCCACGGCAGAAGATAACTTCTGAGAGTCCTGGGGATGAACTCAGGTCGCACAGCCTGGCAGCAAGCACCTTACCCACTGACCATCTTGCCAGCCACAGAACATTCTACTGATTTTGGACCAAGAAGCAGCCGTTACAGTGATCTTAAATAATAACAACTTCAAATTTGAAACTTTATCCATGGAAGGCGATCTGGGGGATCATCTTGTTTTTTAGACACTGACAAGACAATTAGGAGGAACTTTCAACACATACCTTCTAACTGCGACAGACTTCGAGGTACAGTTGCTTGTTATGACAGGAATTAGCCGAGGGATGTGCGTGTGCTGCAGAGAGGGGTGAAAACAGGGTGAGCATTGGAACACAGACCAGACAAGACGCAACAGACTGACCTCACGGCACGTGGATGCTAGGTCTAAAATGTCTGTTGGAGAAGGGAACAGAATCCCCTGTAATGTCACACACGGGCCACTAGAGAACTGGCAGAGCCAGGACAGACAACAGGATGCCATATGAATCAGTCTGGAGTCACAGCAGTCTGAGGTAGGAGGCCTAATGCATGCCAGTAGCTGAGACAGTGTACATTCATAGGGCCTCATTATGCTGAGCCATCCTGACACTGTCTCAATGGAAAAACACAATGGTTCTAGTTTTAATATTATAAGTAAGGGCAAACACAAACAGAAAGAATGAAAATAATACTGTTATGGTTTTTGTCTCTTTAAGAGGCAAGCCACGCCCCACTCCCTGGCCGGCCCCTCCCTCCTCTCGCCATCTTGGGTTCTGTCTGTCCTCTCTCTTGGCATGCGCTCCCCTTCTCCCGCTCCCTTCTCTGTCTCTCTCCTTTCTCTTCTCCTTCTTCCCCCATTCTCTCTCTCTTTTAAGTAATAAATATCCAATTCTATTCTGTACAATGTGTCTATATGCCTTCTACCCGCCGCCTGCTCATACCCGCCCGCCATGCACCAGCCCGCACGGGAGCAGCCATCACTCCGGAGACCGGCAGCCATCTCTGCTTGGGACCAGCTGCTCTACGGGGATCCGCCAGTATTTTTTTTTAAAAAAAAATCATAAAAAATACTAAATATCCTTGGGAATTGAGCACATGTTGCAGAGTGTGTGTGTGTGCATGAATGAGTGTGTGCGTGTGCTTGTGTGTGAGGGCACATGTGCAGAAGTCAGCGGCAACTTGTGGGGAGTTGGGTCTCCCTCCACCATGTGGGTCCTGAGAATTGAACTCGGGTCCTCGGGCTTGGTGGTAGGCCTGAGGGTGGCAGAGAGGAGGATGAACTACTCTTCCTGAAAGCACGCATGGAGGATTATCAACACCTGGTCGCTGCTCACATTAAAGTAAGTGCTAGAAGAGTCAAGCGAAGAGTTCCAGTTCCTTGCGTGCTGCAATTAGTAAAATGAGTTTCAGGTAAGCAGAGCCATAAGCACAAGTAGCTAACATGGAAGAACAGAAGTGATGGAGGGGAGAGAGTCAAGTACTTAGAACCAATGGCAGGTTGACAAAGGTGTGCCTGTCAGTGGCTGTGCCAGTCCACAAGACACAGTGTGGACGCCCCCATCATGGGAGAGAGACACTGCTGCAGGGGCAAACAGATGGCAATGGCACAGACACACCCTCGGGGGGAGGGCCTGTTATATCCCATCAGCCGCGGGATCTCCCACTCTTGTCCTTTATAGGTGGCCCCATGACATACTTACCCGAATGATTAGCCTAACAGCTACAACACCAGAAGTAGCCATAATTTTGGCACTATTTGGGATTAAATTAAAGATAGTTGGCATAATGGCTTCAGCTCCATGATCAAACTTATTTCCCAGAACTGATGACAGATGCCTGCAACAAGAAAGGAGCAGCTGTAGTCATGTTCTCACACACAGGGAAGCACAGAGATTCTCAACAGTTGAAAGCCCTCCTTCATAGTTCTCTTCGAGATAAAAGGTCGAAGACACCTCAAAATGTTCAAGCAAAGAACCTGGTAAAGCCATCAACCAACAAATGTTTCTTAACAATTTCCAAATAAGTATTATAAGAGCAAAATCAATCCCGCCAAGACCAAAGATGTACTAATAAACATGGAGCATGAACCCAATGCTTGCCCCGTCTGATTTTATTTTTGTTTTGCATATAAAACATGATGCCAGGATCTGCCTACCCTAAAACTTTATACAGTTACAATGCTTGCCAGCTGCTGTGACTACTGCTTTAATATTCTGATGCATGCAAACACAGCATTTAAGTTTAGCTAGAGCTAAGACAGTATTACAGTCCTGTTGTTCACTTTCTCTCTCTCTCTCCAGTCCTGAGTACTGCAGGGCTCTGCACAACAGGCATGTGCTCCAGCACTACCAGCACCCACAGGCGTGCATTTACTTCATTGCTATAGCACTTTCCAAGAAACAAACACGAGGCCTAACGCACATATACCCTGCAGGCTAAAGTCATGAAACAATCTCACAGACAAAATTCCATAGGATTTCATTTTTCTATTAGTAGTACAATAGAGGCATCAGAGATATGCCAGTGAGTCTAATTTAAAATCCAACACTGTACATAACTGGGAAGCAGCTACTCTAACAGTACGGACAGAAGTGTTAACAGGCTAGGGTCTTGCAGACCAGCTAGAGGTGACCCCGCTGACAAGCAGTTATCTCTAAAGCTCAGGAGAGGCTACAGCACAGTGCGGGTGAAAGGAGCACATCACACGCAATCCTTACCCCAATGTGATGCAAGCTTCCCGCACTACCTGAGACCGCAGGTCCTTAGCAGAGAGTTTGAAGGCTCCATCCAGAAGACGCAAGTGTTGAAAGAAGTTATCATACTCGGCAGCCCCAGCCAAGAGCAACGACCTCATCTTTTTTAGCTAATGGGATGAGAAAAGTCAGAGGTGTGAGAAACATTGTTAAACACTGAATCTACATAACAAAAAGCCATTTTATAATATAATATAATATAAACATAAAAGTTAACTGATAATAGGAATGATTTTTTAAAGAAAAGGTGTGTGTGTGTGTGTGTAGTTTTGTGTGTGCATATGACACATTTATGCCTGCTGAGGCCCAAGAGGGTGTTAGAGCCTCTGGAACTGGAGTTCAGGTGGTTATAAGCCACCTGATATGGATGCTGGGCACCAAGCTAAGGTCCTCTGTAAGCTTAACTGCTGAATTTATATCTCTAGTTCCTAGAAACTATCTTTGCAAAGAGAACTGGACAGCCAGTTATTACCTAATGTACAATGAACAAACTAAATCACAACTAAGACTCCATTTTAAAATGCAGTACCCATAATAAATGATTTCCTTAAAAACATTTTAGATGTATGTGTGCGCCTGCATGAGTCTATGTGCAGTACAAGCACACAGGAGCCTATGGAGGCCAGAAGAGGGCATTTGTTCCCGGGAGTACGAGCAGCTGTGCTCTTAACTGCTGAGCCAAGCCAGCTCTCTAGCCTTTGAGTTGCTGAGTTTTTCTTGTTTTTGTTTTTTGTTTGTTTGCTTGCTTTTTAGACCACATCTCTCTATGTAGCTCCGGCTGTCCTAGAACTCTCTATGAATACCAGGCTGGCTTTAAACTCATGGAGATCTGCCTGTCTGCATGCCTGTCTCTGCCTCCCAAGTGGCATGTGCCACCACTCCCAGCAACTTGGTATGTTTTAAAAACAAAAGTAGGGCTGGGTGTGGGAGCGCATGACCATTAAGTCCACCATTCCACATGCTAAAGCAGGAGATCCCAAGTTCAAAGCCAGCATGGGTTACACAGTGTGTAATTTTTATCATTCATCAATTCTTGTCAACTTGACATAAAGTAGAGTCATCTGGAAAGAGGGAATCCTAATTGCCTTCATCAGGTTGGCCTGTGGGTGTGTCTTTGGGGCATTTTCTTAACTGATGATTGATGTGTGAGGGCCTAGTCCACGCAGGCAGTAACACCCCTGGGCAGGAGGTCCTAGGTTCTATAGGAAGGCAGGCTAAGCAAGGCATGAAACCAGCAGCAGCCACCCCTCCAGTCTCTGCTTCAGATCCTCCCTCCAGGTTCCAGCTTCCAGTCCTGCCCTAGCCTCCTTTAGCAGTGGACTATAACCCGTGAGACAAATAAATCCTTCTTTTCCAAGCTGCTCGTCAACATGGGGTCTATGCAGCAACAGAAAGCAAACTAAGATGTAGTGAGACTACCTTGAAACAAACTCAAAAACCAAAACTCACAGCAAACAATAAAACCAAGTGAGGTAATTTACTACAAAAGTAAAATGTACAGATGGTAACTGATGTGCATGGAAATAAGTAAGCATGCAAACAAATGTAATGGAACCACAGGAAAGCGGCACTTACAGCACTGACTCTCTGTTCCCAGTCATGCTTGTCATCTGACAGGATTTCTCTAATTTTGTTTATGGACTCCTCGAGGTCTCGGCTTGAGTAAATCTGGAAGCAAAATTAATTTATACTTAACAAAAGACAATGTACAGAATTAAGATGATTTTTAAATACATGAAGTCAAGGAAGTATAATAAAAGAAACTCTCACTCCAGGTGAGGAATTCTCCGGGCATGTTCATCTTAGTGAGCACATACCCACGATCAACGGGAACCCTAGATTTGCTGCCACGTGTACACAACCTTGCTCTGGACATCTTTACTAGAATTGTAGCAAGGGAATTTGTGTACAAGAGAAAGAAGGCAACAGAGATGTATTAGTCATTTTTCATTTTTTTAAAAAAACTTATTACTGAATACATATGGGGGACAAGAGGTGGGGCAAGTGTGCCATGGTGCATTACAACTTCAGGCAACCACTCAACTTCTGTGAGATTCAGGAATCAAATTCAGGTCATCAGGTGTCTGAAGCATCGTCTAACAGGCTCTAACTATCACCGAGCCAGCCTGCAATCATCTGAGAAGGAAGCATCAATTGAGGGACTGCCTAAGTTAGACTGGCCCGTGGGAATGCTGGTGTGGAATTGTCTTGACTGTTGATTGATGCAAAAGGCCCAGCCCACTATATTAGCACCAGAGCAGGGGCTCCTGGACTGGCTAAGAAAGCTAGCTAAGCATGAACCTGAGAGAAAGCCAGCAAGCAGCATCCTCCATCATTCCTGGCAATACAGATTATTAGAAATGGGTTAGATCAATATGTAAGAGTTAGCCAATAAGGGGCTGGAGATAATGGGCCAGGCGGTATCTAATTAATACAGTTTCCATGTAATAATTTCGGGCATAAGCTAGCTGGGCGGGATGGGACAAGGGGCCTGCACCATTTTACTACAAACAATCACCAATGTCTCTTTTCTGTGACCTGATAAACTAACTTCCTGCACAGAGACATCTTTCCTGTTCTCCTGGAGATATCAAACAGGACCAGGACTTCTGTTCTTGTCGGACACTTACAGGGCTCCCACATTCTCTAGTCTGTACCTGAGGTTCCACATGGAAAGGTAAAGGACTCTGCAGTGGTATCACGCTCTGGACATGAGTGAGCCCAAAGGCCCACTGTGTAGAAAGGTGAGGAGCCTGGAGGGTGTGGCTGATAGGCGGTGGGCCCATTAAGGCCTTTGATCCGTGGGGAGGCAATTCTGAGAGGGTTGATATGAGAGCCTGAGCTGACTCCACCCAGGCCTCTCTCTGCTGGTCTGACAGGAGTTGCCTGCTGTCCCATGGCCATCTACCCAACACCATGAAGCATTACTGTCAAGGCGTGGTTCTCGAGCCTGCTCCATATACTCTGTACTTTGGGGCGCCAAAGTCATGAGCTGAATGGATCTTTTCACTTTAAAAACCTAGCTGCCTCAGGCATTTCACTGCTGTAACACAGAGCTAACTGATATAGGTACCAGGTATTTGAAAAATGAAATCTGATGACTTTCTAACTTGGTCTCAAAAAAAGAGATTTATTTATTTTTCTTGTGTGCCTATGTATGTGTTGTGTGTGTGTCATATTTATAGGTTCCTGCGGAAGACAGAAGAGGGTGTTATATATGCTGGAGCTGGGGTTACAGGCAATTGTGAGCACCCCAATATGAGTGCTGGGAACCAAAATCCAGTCTTCTGGAAGAACAGAAGAGCTCCAAACCACAAAGCCATTTCTCGAGTCACTACCCTGCCTTCAACAGCAGCACAGACACACCGACCTGCACTACAGGCACATCATCAAAGGCTTTAATAAAATCCTCTTCATCCACAGCACCAGCACCTTCTTTTGCAGCTGTTAAAACAAAGATAGCATGAACTCAACACTGTAAAAAACATACTACAGAACTGCACATATACACAACTGAAACTGAATTCTGGAACATTTAAAACGCATAAAACAGATTGATTTCATTTATGTGTATGAGCTTATGTGTAGTTGTGTGCACTGTGCGTGGGTGCACACAGAGCCCAGAGAGCACTGGAGCCTCTGAGCTGCTCACAAGCAGTTGTGGACCACCTTATGTGAGTACCAGATGCCAACTCTGGTCCTCTGTAAGAGCAGCCAATACACTCACCGCTGAGCCATCTATCTAGTCCCTCACATCTTTATTTAGCTATCAGTTCAAGTTTCTCCCACAAAGCTAAGTTAAAATGCCTTGTAGCCGGGAGGTGGTAGTGCACGTCTTAAATCCCAAGATCAGAAGGCAGAGCCAGAAGAATCTCTGTGAGTTTGAGGCCAGCCTGGGCTACAGAATGAGTTCCAGGATAGTTAGGGCTGTTACACAGAGAAACCCTGCCTCAAAAAACTGAAGAAAAAAAAATCCTTGTACACTTAAAACAAAGGCAGGGCTGAAGGCAAATTTGGCCCCATGGGGGCTTCTGGAAGGACTGGTGAGGAAAATGTATTTGGATCACGTTGAGACTGTCTGACCACTCCGTGCTGCCACAGGAAGAAATGACAACTTCCTGATGCCAGGCATGGGAGTGAACCCCATACATGACAACTTTGTTTTGTTTTATTCCTTGTGCTCATCCTTGAAGTGCCAGCAGTGACATATATAGATTAACATGTCTGCTCTCTTATCAAACATGTGACTTGCTATTAGGGCCCTGCTGGACCCATTAGAGAAAATAAGACAACAAACGGATAGCCCAGGTGGCAGTAAATGTGCTCACACGACAGGCAGCGATGCAGAGTCGAGTGCTCCTTGTGCTTTGCCATGGTTAGAGCAGTTAGAGCGCTGTGGGAGGGGCTATGGCCTCTGAGCCCACAGAAGCCACAGACCAGGAACTTGAAAGCACTAAGGGTCAAGGTGCTAAACAAAGGATGAGGCACAGCTGAGGGCAAAACCGACCCAGTAGAGACTTCAGTGGGGAGGGGGGCTGTGGGTGACAGGTGGGCAGGAAAGCAGCAACCAGATCACGTAGGAATTGCCTTCTCCTTGTTTATGGAACCGGCATGACTCAAGGGAAGACCAAGAATAGAAAAATGCATTAGAGGAAAGCAGAAGGGCAGGTGAGATGGCTTAGCAGACAGAGGAACTTGCCACCAAGGCTGACGATCTGAACTGCTCCCTGAAACCCACATTACAGAAGCAAAGAGCTGATGCCCCAAAGTTGTCCTCTGACCTCTGCAATCATGCCCAGGTATACAGATAGGTGTACATACATACATGTGCACACGCACACACACACACACACACACGGTCTTGATACATGCTTCAAGGGAGGTGAATGAGACACTGACAATATTCCCCTTCATAATAGCTGAAGAGACGGCTCAGAGGTCAAGAGCGTTTACTGCTCTTGCAGAGAACCCAGACTGGTTTACAATCATCTGTAACTCCAGTTCCAGGGGACCTTATGCTGCAGGAACAAGATATAAACACAGTGAAATGCATACATGCCAGCAAACATTCATGCACATAAAACAAAAGTAAATCAGTCTTTTAAAATGTGAATTTTATGTTAAATAAACTCAACAGTAAAAACAACTAGCAAGAATAACAAACATATGAAGCAAAGTAACGCTGGTCTTCCTGTGGCCAACATAGTTTCCAGGGCAGGATGCTTGGGCTGGAGAGGCACAGCAGCACTTTGTGGATCCAGTCAGGATACTGTCATTCCTGGACAGACCACCAGGGGGCAGCACTTCTGTGCCGCCTCCCTCAGGCTTTCACGGAGCCTACTCTGGCTTTCACAGCTGTGGCATCTAAACTGCATTGCCAGCTCATCAGCATCAACAGAGAAGTACCAGGCCAATCAAAGACTGCAAGCAAGAATGTGCACGCCGGACAAGTTCATGCCTAGGGGGCATGGTAGGCAAGTACTATGACAAAAGATCCCAGAACACTACACAGGACGTCACACAGGATGTGGTCTTACCTGAAGACTTAGATCCAAGACTGGATGACACGAGCCGACGGGTAGTCCCCATGCTAACATTCCTCCGGGAACTAGATGGAGCCTTGGATGAGGAGGAGCTGGCAGAAGAAGGCCTGTTTCCATCCACAGAATCCTCCTCATCAAAATTTTTATCTAAAACAGAAGCACAGAAGCCACAGTTTAAAAACTATGTTTTCACTGGGTGGCGATGGTGGCGCATGCCTTTAACCCCAGCACTCGAGAGGACAGGCAGGTGGAGTTCTGTGAATTCGAGGTCAGCCTGGTATACAAAGCAAGTTCCAGGATAGTCAGGGCTGTTATACTGAGAAACCCTGTCTCAAAAAACCAAAAAATCAAAACAAAATTCTTTATTTTCACCTATACATAGAACAATCATCAGTCTTAAAAACACAGGTTTGCATGACTGACTGGTATGTAAGGTCCTGGGAAAGCCTAGAATGCAACCACAAAGATGGTGTTTACCTTCAAGGAGCTAGAATGCTCGCCCACTCCGATCCTTTCTCTATACATTGTTTTCCCATTTGTAGGTTTTATTGTGTGTGTGTGTGTGTGTGTGTGTGTGCACTCATACATGCACATGCACAAATGCGAACACACAGTGCATATGAGGACAGTCTCAAATGTCTGCTCACCTCCCACCTTGTTTGACAGGGATGTTCTTCTGTGTTTTTCCACTGCTGTCCCATGAACCTTGGGACCTCCCTGCCTCTGGCTCCCGTCTCCTCAAAGGAGTAGTGCTGGGATTACAGAGATTTGTGCTATTTGTCCAGCTTTTACATGGGTTCTGGGGATTTGAACTCAAGTCCTCATACTTGAACCCCAAATGCTTTATGCATAGAGACATCTCCCTAACCCCATTTTTCAGCCCCCACCACCACCACACAAACACAGGGGCTTGCTCTGTAGCCCAGGCTGGCCTCAAATTCATGATCCTGAAAGTCAGGATTACTGGTGTGTGCCATCACGCCTTGGAGCACACATATTTTTTAAAAAATTATAGCTGGACAATATACCTCCTTAAAATACTAATTTATTTTATTTTTTTCCTTGTGACGAGGTATTTTTCACAAAGCTATTTTTAATGGCTGTAAAGTATTGTGGGTGGAAATGTCTCACTAAGACAGCTACTGTCAGGTAGTTTAGCTACATAATACTTCACCATTAGAGACAGGGTTGTAAATTGGCCAGATGACTCGGTGGGTAGAGCTACCTGCCACCATCCCCAATGACCTGAATTGGACCCCCAATATCTCTGTATGTTGAAGGGACAGAAATAACACACACAAACTGTCCTCTGACTTCCACAGAGGCACCAAGGCACCCATACTTATGAGTATGCGCGCACGCACACACATACGTGTGCACACATACAAAATAAGTAAATAAACAAAAACGCAAAAACAGAGAAGGAAATATGACTGGAACAAACACCTTCCAATAACTACTTTTTTGTTGGAATTTTTAACTCATTTTACGAAACCCCACAAGCAACATTCCTGGGTCAAACAGCATGAAAATGCTTACTGATACTACTACGTTTATCCTCTGAAAGCCATAGAAGTGCTCATTTGCCTGGAAAGCCAAGGAAGTGCCTATCCTGCCCCCACCTCTATCAACACCGATTACCATTCACAAGCATGTCAGTTAGATGGAGAGGAAAAGCATGCTTTCTAGGCTGCATTTCCTTTAATGAAGCTGAGTATTTTTTCATTACACTATTCATGTTTAAGCCTTCAAACCAGCAAGGCTTATTACCTCCTCTGCTGCATTCAAAATTAAAAAGAAAACATATCTGTGGTTCTCAAAATTCAATCTATTTATACTCATTTTAGAGTTGTTTTATTATTATTATTGTATGTGGGTGGCCATGCATGTGCCATGGTGCACACGTGGTCAGAGGACAACTTTTGGGAAATAGTTCTCTGTTCAACTGTGGGCTGGGGGATGAATTCAGGGTGTCAGGCTTAGAGCAAGCACTTTTATACTGAACTGCCTCGCCAGCCCTATTTATAAACATTTTAATTATACAAATTAAAGTTTATGAACCAAATTCCAAGGGCTTGTGCGTCATTCAGGATGCTAACATGAACTTGGAGAGAATAAGAATGAAAAGGAAGACTAACATCAGTCAGCTAACAATGACTGCCGAGACAGAAGACAGAGTAACATATGGCAGAGGGCCGGCAAGAGCTCAGCAGGTAGACACTGGCTGCCAAGCCTAACAGTCTGAGTCAATCGTGGAACACACATGGAACTGGTCATCACAAGTTGTCTTCTAACCTTCACATGTGTTCCACAGCACTGCCTATGTGCATGGGTGCGTACACACACACACACACACACACACACACACACACACACACACAC